>BQNB010015835.1:0-72577 GCA_026074375.1 Tanacetum coccineum
TCCTTTATCTCCAAAATTGATCCCAAAACCCCCCATTCTAGAACCTATAGGGCCGGCCAACAAAGGGCACCCTTAGGGTTCGGGTTTTGTCAATATTATTCCCTTCGGTTAATATTTAAATACTCGTTAAGTTAGTTATAAAATCATAACGGTAACTGACAGTTATTTAAAATCATTTTGTGAAGCATATTAAACCCTCAATAATAAATAAATATATATTAAATGTTTAATAAACGTACTTTTCGTGTATTAACATGTGTGCCCCCAATAGGCTCACGTATTTCTAGTTGTATAACATGCGTATCCGACTCTCACATTCCAATAGCTCCCACTTGGGAGTTGGAGTAGCATACTACATTTATACCAACAATGGAAACGTCTAGCAACACTCCATTGCCATAAACCAGAAATATCTGAGTTGTAGTTTCAAGAAAAAAACTCTCAATATAATGGCTATGTATTACTTGCTATTATCATCCCTTTGCAACAGATACCGTTAAACCATGGATATGGATCCTAACTCATTCCATATAGTTTAACTATTTAGTTTCTCGTTATAGAAGTTAATTCAGATCTACCAAATGTAATCAAGAATCATCTTTAATTACATTTTGGGTGCGGCCATACAATCATTTGATTAATTCTAGAGATGGCCCAATGGTATCTTTCTGCAATTAGACAATTAGAGGAACAAATTCTTTATTGACTACAAGTGTTGTAGATGTTGCTTCACATCACTTTTAAGAATAGCCTTTATAACTACCTTTTTTCAGGATAGCGTTTGACTTATAATTAAAAAGTAATATCCACACATACTAAACTTGTTTGTATCTCAAGTCTAAGGATGACTTATTTAACCTTTTTTGATATCTTACTCATGACAAGGATCTAAAAGTAAATATTCAAAGGTTGGGGTTGTCCAATATGCATCCTTTGTAAATAACATATGAGTTTGGTAGGAACAATCCACATATTCAAAATGTATAACCAAACACTTACATTTTCCTTGATTTAACAATATTCGCATATTGCTAATTGACAATGGACAATTTTAGAATAATAACATTATTTAAGGATTAAACATGCAAATATAGAACACAGTAGTATAAATGAAAATGATAATACCAGGTATGTCAATTCATTATCTTAATACAACTGCTTTTAGTTCCATTATCCAAATACTAAAAACATATATGCATAAGACTAATTAGTAAGTTAAAATCCAATGTTTCCAACATTCTCAACTCTTTCTGTATAAGAAAGCTAAATGTCATCTGAGTAAACTTTCCGAATACTTGTTTCAAATTCACAAATTGTGAAGGATTTGAATGATATGATGAGTGTCTTATTGTACATATGCATACTGTTGCAAGTGTCATAGTATGAAAATTTCATAGTACCTTTTATAGGGTATTTGAAGCCAGCAATATACCTATCTGAGACAGTCATCTTTACAGTTTCTCAAAATATAAGATATTTCTTATTCTTTTAATGTTCATTGCAACAATGCTCTTAGTTGAGCATATCTAGTTAGCAGATTTATCATAAATGATAAAATCCTACTTTAAGTAGGATTGATTATCCTCTAGCATCACTGTACACAAACAACACTATGCCTTATAATACGTAAACGTTTGTTTTAATAGTTATCTAAATACTCTATTTTCAAAGTATTTATCCATTTATTACTAAAATCGATCGTATTACCCATTTTCCTACCATCGTATATTCATCTATCCGCCTTGGTATTTCAAATTACAGGCTTTCCCTTTATTGGGCCCGAAAGCTCAATGTTAGTCCACTAGCACTTATTAAGTCCAACATAGTCATTTCAAATTTTATTCGAGTCTATTAGTCCTTTTATTAGTCATTGGGCCTCATAGCCCATCAACGAGTTACTTTTAGCCCGATAGTTTTCAAATTAATACATTTATACACAAATGGGCCGAAGCTCAAGAAACCATAATCCCGATATATAAGTCAGAACCAAATTAAGCCATAAGCCCATTATATAAGACGAAACAAATTAAACCATAAGCCCAATATATAAGCCGAAACAATAAGCCATAAGTCAAGATAAGCTCGAACCAAATATAAGCCAAGAATCAATATAAGCTATACCTAAATAAGCCGGAGCTAAATAAGCTCAAAATCGAATAAGCTATAAGCTCAAAATATAAGCCGAACCAAATAAGAAATAAGCTCGAAATATAAGCCGAACCACAACAAGCCATAAGCTCAAACCAATAAGCAACAAATCGAATAAGCCAAAACAAATGGGTCGGTTGGGCCGAGCCCAAACCATAACAACCCGAAACCAAATAAGCATTTTGCTTGCTTATTTTCAAACAATCTTTTACAAATAAGCCCCAAATAAGTCTTTGACTCAAAATAAAAATACCACCATAACCAAAATATAAAAATGACCATTCCTTGTTTCTTTCTTTTTGTACCCGACGCAAGCAAACACCCCTTTTAATCATTTGTTTTGTTTTCAAATTTCAATTTTCACGATGATCAACTTGTACAGCTAGCATTAAGACACTATAAGAACCATAAAATTAACTTAAAAACAAAATTAGAAAAAACTTATAATCTTGATGTTCTTGGTTCGGTTTTGACGCAAATAAATAAACCCAAGTCATTGTTCTACAACCCGTAACTATCTAACACCAACCCACTATTGATTATTAACCCGTGTTCTTGCTAAATCTTCAAAAAAATTATGTTTCTTGTTCTTTGTGTGCTCGTCCGAAATAGAGAGAAAGAAAGAGAGATGATATTTTTTTTGATTTGGAAAACATGCATAAGTGTGTGTTTTAGGTTGAGACAAAACTTAAATGTACCATGAGTAAACCAACTAGCTAGAAAATAGCCACCTTGTTCCCTCCCTTGTCCCTTACTCGTCCAAGTATCCAAGGTGCTCGGGGCGTCTTGTTTTCGTGTCGGGTTCTCTAAAAACTCAAATATTGCTAAATTAAAATGTTACTCGAGGTTAGTTAGTATTTTTATTGCATTTAAAATCACTTTTCCATAAACCTAGGTTATTTACACGACACTCTTTCAATTTAAATCTCTCCAAAAATTCATTTATAACGTTACCGGTCGCGTCAGGACCAGAAACACAAATTTTTGTTTAAACTCAACCAAACCTTTCCCATAATTTTTAAAAGTGTTTCATCCTTCAAAATTACCACTTGACACTTTTGATTTGCCCAAAGTTTTCACTTTAACGACCGTTACAGTCTTTTACCGAATTTCACGAAAACTCCTGTTTTCTAACAACTTCCAAATCACACCTCAACGATTTACGTTTTATCCAACGTCTCACCAACTTATAAAATATTTCATTAAATAAGTCTATTCAATCCACCCAAAACTTATAAAACACCTTTTCAAATTTACTGTCGTGTCGGTACGCGCTGCGTGACGATTTTTGCTAAACGCGGGATAACTTCCCGGAAAGCACTGAAAAACCACATAACCACTCCAAAATGGAAAGAAAAATCAAAAGTGATTCTCTTACGATACTTATGACTCTCCCAAAACCTGGTTAAACCATAACCGTTTCACGCAAAATAAATCAACCGGAGTCAACTTTTCAGCTTTCCTCCTAGAAAACTGACAAAATCGAAAGACTCCGATATAAAATCATAATATTTTATAATACTTAACCCGGGAAAATTTACCGGTTATCACAATCTAACCCCCTTAAAGGAATTTTGCCCTCTAAATTCAACTCAAATCCTTGAGCACGACAACAATCGTCTCGAATCAACTCATAGTTTTCTCATCACAACACACTTGGTTTTCTACCAACGCACTTGGTTCTCTACCAAAACAGTCTCTTCAAGTGGGGTTTCTCTCGATTCCCCTAAAGACCTAACTCTAAGGTTCAGTCCTTATGTTTTCCTTAGGATCCAACCAGATCTATCTCACACAACACGATAGTCTTTCCTACTATCTTACTAGTCTACTAGTCCTCTCTAGTCTTTTGGTTATTCACCTTGGTTGGGCCTCCGGATATGATCCAGACCGCGACATCTCAACAAACTCTTACCACGTTTAACATCGTTAAAATCTAATAGCGGTTCTAACTAGCGTGATTGATACTACAAGGGTATGTGTCTCACATAACAAAACTCACATTTTACTCATTTGAAACAGTCCACGGCTCACTTACCAACATCTACTCAAACTCTCCCAAGCAAACCCTACTTGGTTAAGTGCTCTAGATTCCATTTTACTAGGAAGGCTGTGACATTATTCAAAATCTTATCATTCCTTAAAAAGGAAGGTAGTTGGAATTCAAACTTATTCACTATAACTTCATCAAGTCTCCCGTGACCTCACGGTGTTCTACTTAACTACTTAACCTTTTATCGTATCAGTAAAGTCGAGCAACTTGAATATGTTTCAAGCTCACGAATAACACATGGTAACCGTGCTCGCAAGCACTGGGCATATTTGTCTATCCAAGATAAAACAAGATTACTACCATTCATTACTCTTTTAAAATTTCCGTACAAATCATCCTTTTACCATAATAACTATGACTTTTACAAGAGTCAACTACCGACTGATACTAATCAGTTCATAACTATCACAAATCAACTACCTACTTAGATCCGACACTAACTGATGCTACTCAGTTTAGTGATATACCAAAAATCCAAACCAATATCATAGTATTTATGGCTCTCTACGGCCCCTTTCCTGCTTTAAAGCAGCAACACGACCTCTCATCTCTTGAAGCTCATGCTGCATAGCAGCCTACTGTAATAACATGTCATGAATCAATCTATGGTCATCATACCTATCCCGTGACATATCTGTCAACCGGGTATCAACATGCCCTGTCCATGCCTCTAATGCCAGCACGGGCCTCCACAAAGCTCCAAACATCACGGCAGTCCTCTCCTGCTCGCGCTCTAAACTCCTAAACCTGTACCTCTACAAGAAGATCTCATCTCTAACCACTCGTGACCTAGTGTACAACTCTCTCACATCCTTATCATTATCTGCAACTAAAGTAGGTGGCAGCGCGTCTGAACGCTGAGTGTGATCATGGAGTATGCTCACATAAAGCTCTAACTACGCCCCTACCGCTATAAATTGATCCTCATCTACTGATATGGTGTCTGTCGGAGTAGCCACTGGTGATACTATGGGTGATGGAACTACAGGGAATGATGGAGAAACTGGTAAGGAACTAAGCGACCACTCAGGAGATGGCGGTGCCTGAACGGGTGCAACTGGTGGTGCATAAGCTGGAACATTGGCGTAAACTCTGTTATCCTCGGGATCTACCCATGTAACAAGGGTGGGCTGTCTAAATGCAGATATCCTCTCTACTCCCTCCAGCTCTGGCACAGACCTAGAGCTCTGCCCTACCTCATACGTGCTAGGTGCTATCTCCTCAATCGACTCAAGGGCACGACGCCTAGCTGCCCCATATCCAAGACCTAAAGCCTCGCTCGCGGTTGTATCTACAACAGGAACTGCCTACTGCTGACCCTCAAGTGCAGCCTCCTCTTCCTCCTCTAAACCAAGTCCCTCGCCCTCTAAACCCTGACTTTCGTCACCTAAACCATGATCGTCATCACCTAAACCATGATCCTCATCACCTAAACCCTGACTCTCTCTCTCTCTCGTCTTCTGCATTCGAACTCTCATCCTCCTTAGTATCCTCCTCCGCTAACTCGTCCCTCTCACTATCAGTATCTAATATGAGCTCAGATGTACCTCTATATCTCTTTAGCCCTGGAAGGGTCAGAGATGATGATGATGTCTCGTAAGAGGATCTATACCTCTTACGGAAAGAAGATGGGGACAAAGCAGCTGCCTCTGCTATGCGGACTGACATGCCCGGGGATAGGGTCGGCTGAGTATGCACGGTCATACGTGCGGTCTTACGGTGGAACGAGTGGAATGAAACTTGGGTAGGTGTAGGGGTAGGTGAAACATGATAAGTTGGATGATCTGGGTTACAGTGGGAGTGTGTAGAAGATCGATGGCAGTTTGATGAACTTATTAACATGAACACAGAGTCCTAGTACCTATCGGCTCAAAAGCCTCAAACACCTCACCCATAAGGGGTACTCTAGAACCTACTGACTGCAACTCCTCTACCTCTGAGGGATCCTCCTCTAGGTCTGACTCAATATCTGTATCAACTAGATGTGTCTGCTTAACCGCTACATAGGGGTTATTAGGTAAAGGGACGGGCACTCGGGAGCTTTGAGCTCCGTCAGCCTAGGTGATAGTCTCTGAATTAACATAAGCTGGGGTAGACATGACCTATGATAACACGGTAAAAGGTATAAGTATCTTATAAAATATCATTACTCAAATTACCATCATCACAATGCCTTACATATATATAATTAACATAACATTTAAAATTAGGTGTTCGTAACCGTATATACGTATATATATTACCTTATATGTATATATAACAAATATACCAAGAGGTACGAACGGCAAACAAGTACCATCATGGTTCTACATAGAATAAACTCTTTAGGGCATCATACCATACCCTAACATATCCACTAAGGGCGGTCAACGCTAACCAATCAACATGACCTACCTACAAGTACTCATAGGCATGTATGTACTACATATCATAACTACGCAATACTTATCCTCAACTAACGTCGCTACCCGTGACATATCTACCTAGGCTTTCAGGGCATCATGCAATATAATCAAGGCATCATGGCAAGCACTAGGCAATCAATAATACTCTAAATTCCAACACTCGCAAGTGTTCTCATATCACATCACTACACGAAAGTACATATCACCCAATACGTGCACTCGAGGTCAGCTCATTTTCAGGTGGTCTTACCATTCACACATCCCCCCTTCCTCTAACATAGCTTAAGAAAACTACCCCCGTCATTTCATGGCCCTTTGTAAATTAATCATAGTTGATCAGGCTATGCGTAATTTAGGAGGTATCATGAATTGCTCGGGCTACTTAACTTTCATCATGTTTGAGGTTTTATGAAAAATCTAGTTTGGTTATAGTTGCGTTTTTACAAAATTTCCTTTTTTTATAAAAACCAACATTCTCTATAACCTTGGCTGTGATTACCAATCTGTTACACCCTGTCAGTGGCGGAAACACAGGAATGCGACTCAATGATTCACATTGCACAAGATACAAGATCATACCGTACATTTTTACAAAAGTTTATTTACAAAAGTTTACAATTTCGCAACCTTGGAAAAGTCAAACAGTTGTCCTTCAATAAACTCCCAAATGTATTCATCTTTGGTCCAAATTACTCCACATTTACCTTTGCTAACAACACACCTGAAAATGATACTCGAAAACGTCAACAATAATGTTGGTGAGCTCATAGGTTTGACCTTAAAGCTAGTTGTTGTGCCAATCATTTAAACAGTGGACAATAGTACTATATGACAGTAAATATATGCAACAAACCCATGACTTAGCATCCCCGCTAATCATGTGCGATGATCTAGCATCCCCGCTAGTCACCAAAACCAGCATATACTAATGCTCTTGGAGCCGCAACTCTGATATGTCACTTACGCACCTAAAGGGCCTACCAACTGGAGTACTATATTAGGGCAGGACCACAACCCTTGCATGCCAAACACAGTACATGCAAGCAAAACCACAACCCTTGCCATGCCAAACACAGTACATGCAAGTAAAATCACATCACATATATTCACATAACAGTCATAAGCATATAAATTGTCTCAAAAACAAAAACACGTTTCGCACAGTTCAGAAAACAATTCAAAACACATTTGAGTATCATTTTCCCCCAATGGAAAAACAGTAAAAAGATGAGGCTACGAGAGCTCACCTCAACAGATGAATATAACCGCACATATAACTTCTACTCAACGAACCAAACAATCTCTACAACGCACCAACTAGCCTCTACAACGCACCAACTAGCCTCTATAACGCACAACAGTACCCGACCACGACCTAACATTAATTTTACCTCATAAATATTTGTACAAAGTTATCTTATTGTACAAGCGTTCGTCCTTTACTCACACAAAATCCTCATTCTCTTTACAAAACCCTTAACCTTATTTCTAAACTCTTAATCTTATTACAAAACCTTTATCCTTATTTCAAAACCTTTATCCTCATTTCAAAACCTTTATCTTCATTTCAAAACCTTTATCCTCATTTTAAAACATTTATCTAAAAACATGGTTGTGGTAATTACGCAAAACGAGTCAATGCACTTGGGCTAGTGCAACATCGACACGGAATACTCAAAACATAGCCAATAACGAAAACGAAACAACTGAATAAACGGTCCAAGAGAATCTGACGAGAAATAAGTGGGAGTTCAAAGATAGAAAATAAACGAATAGATATTTCCGCAACATTAAAGTATATATATTTAAACATACATATATATATACTAATAAAATAATAATATTTTATTATTTTCGTCTCTTTATCGGGCTTAATAGGGTAAGTATAAAATCTTTATCATCTTTGTATATCCATATTCAATCGTTTACCCTTAATATTTAATATTTACTAAAGTTACCTTTTTTTGTCCCTTAGTTGAACCGACACAAAATAATTATTCCGTATTATTTCTAAGTGTGACATTTTCTGACAAAATACCAAGAGTCCATATTTTCAAAGCATTTATCCATTTATTACTAAAATTGACAGTATTAACCATTTTCCTACCATCGTAAATTCATGTATCCGCCTTGGTATTTCAAATTACCGGCTTTCCCTTTATTGGTCCGAAGCCCAATGTTAGTCACTAACACTTGTTAAGTCCTAACAATGGCATTTCAAATTTTATTCGAGTCCATTTAGTACGTTTTTTATTCATTGGGCCTTCATAGCCCATCAACGATATTACTTTTAGCCCGATAGTTTTCAAATTAATACAGGTAATACTCAAATGGGCCAAAGCTCAATATACCATTAAGCCCATATATAAGTCGGAAACAAATTAAGCATAGCCCATATATATAAGCCGAACAAATTAAACCATAAGCCAAATATATAAGCCGAACTATAAGCCAATTAAGTCAAGGATAAGCTCGAACCAATTATAAGCCAAAAAATCAGATATAAGCTATACCCAAAATAAGCCCGTAAGTAAATAGCTAAAAATTAATAAGCTAATAAGCTCAAACTATAAAGCCGAACCAAATAGATTATAAGCTTCGAAAATATAATGCCGATCCACAAGATAGCCATAAGCCGATATAAACCAATAAGCAACAAATCGAATAAGCCAAAACAAATGGGTCGGTTGGGCCGAGCCCAAACCATAACAACCCAAAACCAAATAAGCATTTTGCTTGCTTATTTTCAAACAATCTTTTACAAATAAGCCCCAAATAAGCCTTTGACTCAAAATAAAATTACCACCATAACCAAAATATAAAAATGATCATTCCTTGTTTCTTTCTTTTTGTAAATGATGCAAGTAAACACCCCCTTTAATTATTCGTTTTGTTTTCAAATTTCGGTTTTCACAACGATCAACTTGCACAGCTAGCATTAAGACACTATAAGAACCATAAAAGTACAACTTAAAACAAAATTTAGAAAAACTTACAATCTTGATGTTCTTGGTTCGGTTTTGACGCAAATAAATAAACCTAAATCGTTGTTCTACAACCCGTAACTATCTAACACCAACCCACTATTGATTATTAACCCGTGTTCTTACTAAATCTTCAAAAAATTTATGTTTCTTGTTCTTTGTGTGCTCGTCCGAAATATAGAGAAAGAAAGAGAGATGATATTTTTTTGATTTGGAAAACATGCATAAGTGTGTGTTATAGGTTGAGACAAAACTTAAATGTACCATGAGTAAACCAGCTAGCTAGAAAATATTCACCTTGTTCCCTCCCTTGTCCCTTACTCGTCTAAGTATCCAAGGTGCCCGGGGCGTCTTGTTTTCGTGTCGGGTTCTCTAAAAACTCAAATCTTGCTAAATTAAAATGTTACTCGAGGTTAGTTAGTATTTTTATTGCGTTTCAAATCACTTTTTCATAAACCTAGGTTATTTACACGACACTCTTTCAATTTAAATCTCTCCAAAAATTCATTTATAACGTTACCGGTCGCGTCAAGACCAAAAACACAAATTTTTGTTTAAACTCAACCGAACCTTTCCCATCATTTTTAAAAGTGTTTCATCCTTCAAAAATACCACTTGACACTTTTGACTTGCCCAAAGTTTTAACTTTTACGACCGTTACAGTCTTTTACGGAATTTCACAAAAACGCCTATTTTCTTTCAACTTCCAAATCACACCTCAACGATTTACGTTTTATCTAACGTTTCACCAACTTATAAAATCTTTCATTAAATAATTCTATTCAATCCACCCAAAACTTATAAAATACCTTTTCAAATTTATCGTCGTGCCGGTACGCGCCGTGTGACGATTTTTGCTAAACGCGGGATAACTTCCTGGAAAGCACTGAAAAACCACATAACCACTCCAAAATGGAAAAAACGAATCAAAATTGATTCTCTTACGTTACTTATGACTCTCCCAAAACCCGGTTAAACCGTAACCATTTCACGCAAAATAAGTCGACCGAAGTCAACTTTTCAGCTTTCCTTCGAGAAAACTAACAAAATCGAAAGACTCCGATATAAAATCATAATATTTTATAATACTTAACCCATAAAAAGTTACCGGTTATCACAACTATGCAAGATGTTATATTTAATTTATCGTGTTTGTTTAATGTATTATGTCTTAGGGAAATGGAAGGATTAGGACTTGTGTGGTTTGGGTTAGGAAGATGAACTAGTTGAGCTTGGCATAGTTAAGATGTCATTGATGATACTTGGAGCTTAAGAATGGATGTGTATCTTGATGGTAAGTGTTTATCAAAAGATGTGAATAGCTAATTTCTAATTTTAGCAAGGTATGTAAGCCTATGTGTGAATGTATGAATGATGGATTAAATGTTATGATACGAATGTGTTAAATGAAATATAATAACTTGTATGTCGTTTACTTACTAAGCGAAAGCTTACATGTTTAAGTTGCAATGTTTTGTAGGTCCAATGTGAAGAAGGTAAGACCTTGGAATAAGGCACATGGATTGAAAGATTAGTATGTTGGATTATGCGTATGAAGTAAATGTTAGATACCGAGCTCGATCAATGTTGAACCCCCAAAGTGTCCTGATAATTTGTAAGTGTTAAGTGTCAAGTGTCAATGTCTTGGTATTGGTCTTGTATATGAAAAAATGTTACTGGGTCAATAATGCATGCAAACGGGTCAAACAGGGTGTTTGGTAAACCTATAAGTTTATATGTTTTGGGTCATTTCGACCACAAATATTTATGATAATGTTGTATTATGTAGTTTTAATGAATTCTAGAGATTTTTATGGAATGTCAAGTTTGGGAAGCTAGTTTTTCATAACAAAGTGTCAAAAATAAGTTTAAGTGTATGTCCAGGTATAGGGGGCCGCCCTGCTGGGCTTCTCAGCCGCCCTGCTGGGCTTCTCAGCCGCCCGGCTGGCTGGGTATGCAACTTTTTGGATTTTGGTTTCGTCGTAAAATTCAAACCGTAAGGAGTTAGAACGAGTTCCTTATATTGTTTGAAAGCTAGTAGAGTCTACTTTATGATAATGGAACTTTCAAGAGTCTAATTGTAATGTATTTTAAAAATTATATTAAGGTAATGACACAAGGTCATTCCCGGTCTTGCGTTTAAGTAAAGTTATCAAATTTTTAGTCAAATTTTAAGTCTGAAAAGGGGGGTTTCAACTTGGTATCTGAGCTTTGGTCTAAGTGAAGTAGGTTTCCACTTTAGGTTGCCTAAACTTAGGCCACTCATAGATGCGTATGCCATAAGATTAAGTAATGAATAATGTAAATGCCTTAGTTATAAGGTAGTTAAGTGCTTGCGACAAATAGAATGATGATGCTTAGGCATATTAATGAGTATGCAATGTGTTATGGTCATTGATTATATGACTTTGATGTTGATTATAATGTTAAATGCTTCTTAGAAAGTTATAATTGAAAATGTAGATGTATTTATGTGATGTAAGTATATGAAAGTTACTTATATGTCTAAGTGTTATATAAATATGGAATGGCATGATATTACAAGAAGTAGAGTTAAATAAAGGTATAAATGTTTGAGTTATGGAAAGGTTTCTTATGTGAAAACTATTATGTATTGAATATTAAAGAAAGGGTTAAATATGGAATGTTGCTTATGTTCATGTAATGACTATGCTATGGTCAATTATATGGTTTAAGCAATGTATGAGTATGATATTAAGGTATAAAGTTTTATAGAAAGCGTAATTTAGCAAAGTAAAATGCATTAAAGGTTCTGCATTTTAAATAAATCATGTATGAATGAGTATGGGAAAATAAGTGTTACTAGCAAAAGAGAATAGATACACTAGTAACAACATGATATTGTACAAGGTATTGCTTAGCATGCTTAAAACATGATGAGAAATGTCACATAGAAAACATGATAACTTAATCGAAATGTTAAATACGGATAAATGTGGTGAATGAATGATGTTGAAGAAGAATTGCACTAGAAATCTTAAATGATGCTAAGTACTCTAAATGAATGATAAAGAATGAAAGAATCGTGTTGATATATGAAAGGGATGCATTGATGAATAAAGTGAAGTAAACGAACATGTTATAAGAATGACCTATGTAAGGTTTATGCGCGAGAAGTTAAGCAAACTAAGATGATGCTTAGAAAATTAAATAAGTTGCCCACTTAGGGTTGATAAGAGAATGGCAAATGAAATGTGAAAATGTACATGTATATATAATACATGATTTGGATCTAGTAGAATATAAAGTAAGATGCTAAAGTGTGAAGTAGAATTGCTTAAGGCAATAAAAGTATAAATGAACAGTATATGACTAGAAAGGTATATAGATGACGAAAAGAGTAAAGAAAGATAAATTAAGCATAGCTTGGGTCCAATGCTTGGAAAAGGTTGATGATACCACAAGGGTATCGATAACGGGTAAATCCCTACAAGGAGGAAGCCAAATGATGAAATGTAAAGACCAACGCAAGGTTGGTGATACCACAAGGGTATCAATAATGGGCGAATCCCTACGGGGAGAAAGCTAGGTTTCCTTTGGGAAAAGTTAAGAATATTGGATCCAAGACTATAAAAGATAATATTGAAAGTAAATGAGATATTAATATGAGATTAATTGAAAGTAATGAAGACTTAAGTATGTTGGATTGTTATGTCAAAAGTGTATAAGTAGGATGGTTTATAATGTCATTATTTAAATGGATTGGGACTCTTTTTCATTTAAATAAAGAAATTATGAATCACCAAACCATAAGTTTAGACTTTCTTATTTGCATTGATTGGGACGCTTCTCAATGTAAATAAAGAAGTATGGACAAGAGGGCTTATGTGTTCTCGGCATAGCATTAGAGGTAATCAAGAAGTAGAAGATGAAGTTTAAGATTAGTTAGAAGTTGTTAGGTATATTTGTATTTATTAGTTCCTACTGGTAGGTATGTAGTTCCTACTGGTAGAGTAATTGCTATTGTTAGTATTAAAGTTCCTACTGGCAGGTATATAGTTCCTGCTGGTTATATTATTAGTCCTGGTAGAGTAACGTAGTGACTCTGGGATAAGTTCTAGTATGGATAGACATGAGAAGTAATAGATAGACTCATGCAAACGTAATTCTATGAGAATTAGTTTAGGGTTTCATATCTATAAATGAAACCACACGGTTTAGGTTTGGAAGTGAATTGAAAAATCAAGAAACAGTTTTACGATTAATAGAAAAGATCCATAGAGGATCAAAGTATTGTTTTTAGTAATTCTTCTTTAGCACTATTGTTTATTTTCCGCGTGAACAATAGATTGTTTTGTTAGAGTCTCTCACAGAGTTACTTTTGATTACATTAGTGCTCTATATCCTTCACAGGCTTAAAAGATCTATCTAGGGCTAAGACCGATCATCTGAGTTAGGTCTACTAGCTATTGTGGCCACCATTGATGGGACTCCTTACGCAATCACTGAATCACTAGTGAGGAGTTAATTGCAGTTACATGATGAGGGGGGAATTGTGGATATGCCTAGCGCTGACATATTCTTAGGCATGGATAATCTAGGTTACCCCACTGAGGGAAAGTTGACCTTTCATACGAACAAATTCTCACCTCAGTGGAGGTTCCTGATCCATACTCTCTTACATTGTCTTAGTACTAAGTCAGGGAGTTGGGATCAGTTTGGAACATTAGAAGATTTAAAATTTGAGGCTATGAACTCACCTTAACACAGGAAATCTAATTGATGGCAAAAGTATATCAAGTGAAAGTAACGGCTTCATCACGCAACTTGGGGTAATATGTCAAGTCTTAGTGTGATGGTTTATGATTTAAAACTTTATAAAGTTTAACGTATTACTTTGATTTATTAATTTATGGAAATATTGTATCACTGTTCGGGCCATCATAATTCAAAGGTCATGTAGTAAACGTTTGAGGAGCCAGGACACTTTAAATCGTAAATCCAGCAAACTCGTCAAAACGTATACCCAAATGAAACTCCTCACATGAAGCTCCCTAGTAACGTGATACGATAAGATTTTAAGTTTCTTCAAAAGTTAGTCGATGATAAATTACGTTAAATATATAACGTAATTGTTTTATAATGCGCCGATTCGATGATTAATAACGATTAATGTGCCGGGTTTTAATAAAATCGGGTTTTATAATATTATATATATTTTTAATAATTGATATAAAAATATATATTTAGATTTTTAAGTTTGCAAAAATGGCAATATATACCCTTGGTTTATAAACTTTTACAAGTTTAGTCCTTTATATATAAAGTATATATAATTTAAACCTTTAACTTTGAAACTTAGCAAGATAGGTCCTTATAGTTATATTTTTAGATTAATGACATTTTCAGCCCTTTTAGTTATAAATTTCAAAAAGTTACGATATATACCCTATTCATGAAAATATTTACCAATCAAGTCCAAAAAGCCATGCAAGCTTATTTTAGGGTTCCAAATGATATTTGCAGGTTATAGCTTATTAGAATAAGCTAAAATAAGATGTTCTAACATAACAAAGTTTAGAAAAAGGATTCGTTAGCTAAGAAATCATAACTGCCGTTTTTTAGGGTTTTAACCAAAAACACATGGGTTTGAGGATTCAAGGATTTAACAAGAGTTCATATAGGATCTTAAGAGTATTATGAACATACTAATACAGATTATAAGCTTATTGAACAAAGAATTTTTTGAGTCTTACTTGAGCTAAACGGGTCAAAATGGGGTTTCGGGTTCGTACGCCTAGTAACGACTTCAAGTATTCATTTTTCTTGATTATTGGCTTCTATTATGAGCTTAGGGACTTCACTTGATCCTCTTAGTCAGAGTTAAGAGACTCCATTTGTATTTATGATGAAATTTGAAGATGTGTTTGAATGAGGGTGTATGTTTCGGCTATTTATAGTGCTCAAAGAGCCTTAGTGCCCAAGTTTTGGTGTTGGATGAGTGTCCTAGCTAGTGGAGATGACTAATGAAGGCTCGATGGTGATTAGGAAGAGCTAGGAAGGTAGATATGAATGGTGGAGTGGTGTGGAGGGTCACGGCTAACCACAAGGGTGATAAGAGTGTTGTTTACTTGGTGGACTGGAGGTGAATAAGGTGCTTGAAGGGCTAGGGTGGCTGCTAGGTGATGTCATGGTGATAGCAAAGGGAGGTGCTTGAGGTGCTTGTTTATTAAAATGGGTAAAAATGAAAATAAAGGGGTGTCGGGTTTGGTTTTTAGGGTTTTAAAAATTGGATTATGGTTAGGATTAGTGATAGTTTAAGGTTTAGGATTAGTTTTAGGATTTAGATTAGGGTTTAGGATTAAGGTTTAAGGTTTAGTTTTAAGGTTTAAGGCTTATTTTTAGGTTTAAAAGTGAAATTAGGGTTTTAAGGGTTTTCATTTAGGTTTAGGTTATTTTTTTTTTTTACATTAGTGGTTTAGAATGACTTAGGTTTAGGGTTTAGTATTTAGAAGTCATGCATTAGTGCGTGTAACCTTGTGCGAGAGTGGTGTTAAGATCTAAAGTAGTTTTAGGAGGTAAAATGACCTAGTTTGACTTTCTTGCATTATTGACTTGTACATTGAGCTTTAATGTGTTGTACATTGACTTGGAAGGAAAATATAATTCAAATGTTGTGCATTGTACACTTGTACACATGCTTGAAGGCTTGCACATTCATGTTATATGTATACTATTACTTATCTAATTAGGTTTTAGATGTACACTTAATGTTTAATGCTTGTTTTGATATAACGTTTTGAAAAGTACGTTAAATGAATAATGTACTTGGTAAAAATGAAATTAAGATATAGACTTGACATATTAGGATGTTTACATTATATAAACATAGATATAGATGGCATTGGTAGGTTGCGTGAGCTTGTTTACTTTAGAGATGCAAGTTACGTTGCATAATGAGATAAAGCAAAAAATTTCCTGAGCTCGTTTACTTTAGAGATGCAAGTTACGTTGCATAATGAGATAAAGCAAAAAATTTCCCTGTAAAGAGGTGATATATATATATAATAGATGGATATTACAGTGCATCTATATTAATAGATGGATAATTACATTGATGAAAAATACGGGTTGTTATACCATCTCAGCCGCCCGGCTGGCTGGGTATGCAACTTTCTGGATTTTGGTTTCGCCGTAAAATCCAAAGTGTAAGGAGTTAGAACGAGTTCCTTATATTGTTTGAAAGCTAGTAGAGTCTACTTTATGATAATGAAACTTTCAAGAGTCTAATTGTAATGTATTTTAAAAAGTATATAAAGGGAATGCCACAAGGTCATTCCTGGTCTTGCGTTTAAGTAAAGTTATCAAATTTTTGGTCGAATTTTGAGTCTGAAAAGGGGCGTTTCAACTTGGTATCCGAGATTTGGTATAAGTGAAGTAGGTTTCCACTTTAGGTTGCCTAAACTTAGACCACTCATAGATGCGTATTCCATAAGATTAAGAAATGAAGAATGAGAATACCTTAGTTATAAGGTAGTTAAGTGCTTGCGACAAATAGAATAATGATGCTTAGGCATATTAATGAGTATGCAATGTGTTATGGTCATTGATTATATGACTTTGATGTTGTTTAGAATGTTAAATGCTTCTTGGAAAGTTATAATTGAAAATGTAGATGTATTTATGTGATGTAAGTATATGAAAGTTTCTTACATGTCTAAGTGTTATATAAATATGGAATGGCATGATATTACAAGAAGCAGAGTTAAATAAATGTATAAATGTTTAAGTTATGGAAAGGTTTCTTATGTGAAAACTATTATGTATTGAAAGAAAGGGTTAAATATGGGAATCTGTGCTTATGTAATGTAAGGTCTATGCTATGTCAATTATATGTTTAGGCAATGTATGATAAGTATGATGGTATAAGTTTATGAAGTATTTAAGCTAAGTAAAATGCATAAGGTTGCATTTCAAATAAATCATGATGAAAATATGGGAATAAGGGCAAGCAAATGAGAATAGATGCTAGTAAGCATGATATGTAAAGGTATGCTTAAAACTTGATGAGAAATGTCACATAGAAAACATGATAAATTAATCAAAATGTTAAATACGGATAAATGTGGTGAATGAATGATGTTGAAGAAGAATTGCACTAGAAATCTTAAATGATGCTAAATACTCTAAATGAATGATAAAGAATGAAAGAATCATGTTAATATATGAAAGGGGTGCATTGATGAATAAAGTGAAGTAAACGAACATGTTATAAGAATGACCTATGTAAGGTTTATGCGCGAGAAGTTAAGCGAACTAAAATGATGCTTAGAAAATTGAATAAGTTGCCCACTTGGGTTGATAAGAGAATGGTAAATGAAATGTGAAAATGTACATGTATATGTAATACATGATTTAGATCTAGTGGAATATAAAGTAAGATGATAAAGTGTGAAGTAGAATTGCTTAAGGCAATAAAAGTATAAATGAAAAGTATATGACTAGAAAGGTATATAGATGATGAAAAGAGTAAAGAAAGATAAATTAAACATAGCTTGGGTCCAATGCTCGGAAAAGGTTGATGATACCACAAGGGTATCGATAACGGGTAAATCCCTACGAGGAGAAAGCCAAATGACGAAATGTAAAGACCAATGCAAGTTTGGTGATACAACAAGGGTATCAATAATGGGTGAATCCCTACGGGGAGAAAGCCAAGTTTACTTTAGGAAAAAGTTAAGAATATTGGATCCAAGACTATAAAAGATGATATTGAAAGTAAATGAGACATAATATGATATTAATGAAAAGTAATGAAAACTTAAGTATGTTGGATTGTTATGTCGAAAGTGTATAAGTAGGATGTTTTACAATCTTATTATTTAAATAGATTAGGACTCTTTTTCATTTAAATAAAGAAATTGTGAATTACCAAACCATAAGTTTAGACTTTCTTATTTGCATTGATTGGGACGCTTCTCAATGTAAGTAAAGAAGTATGGACAAGTGGGCTTATGTGTTCTCGGCATAGCATTAGAGGTGATCAAGAAGTAGAAGATGAAAGTTTAAGATTAGTTAGAAGTTGTAGGAAATAAGATAGGTGAAATAAGAGTTAGAATGCAATTTACTAGAGACTTTAGAGAGAGAAAGCTAAGTTTAAGACGTTAAGAGTATAGGACTAAGGATGAAAATTGAATTGATGTTATATTATGCTTTATGGCATGGTACCAATGTAAGTAATGAATATAGTGGTCGCTAAATTGTATTAGCACCTTTATGTAAAATGTGAAAGTATCGGTTAAAGTTTGAATTTATGAAGTCAAAGGTATTGAATTTCCAAGCGGCTTATAGTCCTTGATAAAAAATTTACTAAAAGAAGTAAAGAAAGCAAAGTGTCATAATGGAAATGATACAATGAAATGTCAAGATGACTACGCTAAATAAGAAAGTATAAGCTAAAGTTGGCGCATGATAAGTCAAGATAACAAGTGACATGTAATAATTGATAAAAATTTAGAAAAAAAATGAATGAGAACGTAATGATATAGAGAAAAAATTATTAAAATGATAGAATCAGAAATGATAAATGACACATAAATGAAGATTGTCATTAGAAAAAGTGTAAACAGGATAGAAGTAAGCGTGAAGTAGAACGGGTTAAGGATAATTTGAGGTATTAAGGAAGGGCTAGAATTGCAAAACCATATAGGTTGACGCAACTAGTTGAGTATATGCTTAAGAATGCTAAAATGGAATAAGAAATGAAGTGCGGCAATGTCCAAGTTTGGTTTAAGTAGATTAAACAAATTGTGAGACGAAATCTAAATAAAAGGGATAATTTGTAACAAAAACAACCTACACACACCCCACACCTGGTTTTTAAGTATTTAATTACGAGAATGCCATTAGAAAGTTTGACTATGACTTTTATAAGTTTGAAGACGTTATGTAATTGGTTAGCTAACCCGATTGTCAAACCTAAAGTTAAATGTATAAGTTATAAGGTTTTATAAAGTATTATGTGGCCAAAATAAGAGAAAATGGACTTGAGGGACCATTCTTGTCAAATGGTAATACATGCACCAACAAATATCTGGATACTTCCATTTTATCCAAAATATTCTAGAAGTGTGATGGTGTTTCTATGTGTGTCAAACAAAGAAAATGGGAGGGAAGAACACAAGATTAGTTGATGATCAATTATGAAGAGATTAAGGTCTCATTCAATGAGTAAATATTTAGCAATGATCCTACAAGGTAAGTAAGCTCTCCTTTGAGTTAAATATAAGAATTATGAATTAGGATTCTTAAGTATAACTGGGGATTTTTGGTAATTGCTATTCTAAGATGAGTAGTGAGATGTTTAATAATATGGGTAAAGGTTTAATGTAAGGAAATTGGGGATTTCGTCATATGATCAAGATATGAACATATGATGATTAAGGATGGAATTTGAGTAAGATTAATGAGTTGTGTAAACCCTTAATAATGATATTATATTAATATGTTGATAGGTAATTGTAATGATAATTGAGTAGGAATCAAGGATTGATTATGATGGCGTTCTTGATGTTTCTAACTTTGATTCAAGGTAAGTAAATTGATTATGAAAGATGTTATATTGAATTTATCATGTTTGTTTAATGTATTATGTCTTAAGGAAATGGAAGGATTAGGACTTGTGTGGTTTTGGTTAGGAAGATGAACTAGTTGAGCTTGGCATAGTTAAGATGTCACTGATGATGCATGTAGCTAAGTATAGTATGTGTATCCTGAATGGTTAGTGTTTATCAATAAGATGTGAATAGCTATTTTTTGTTTTTAGCAGGTATAATAAGACCTATGTTTCGCATTACTGAATAATGGATTAATGTTATGGAGCGAAATGTTGTAAATTAAAATATGATAACTTATATGTCGTTTACTTACTAAGCGACAGTAATGTTTAAATTACCCCCAATGTTTTGTATGTAAAATGTGAAAAAGGTAAGTCCTTGAGAATAAGGCACATGCTTGAGAGGATTAGCACGTTGATTGATTATGTGGTTAAGCTTAACTAGAATACCGAGCTCGATCAATGTTGAACCCCCAAAGTGTCCTAATGGTTTGTAAGTGTTAAGTGTCAAGTGTCAATGTCTTGGTATTGGTCTTGTATATGGAGAAATGTAAGTGGGTCAATAATATATGCAAACAGGTCAAATGGGGTGTTTGGTAAACCCGTAAGTTTATATGTTTTGGGTTATTTCGACCATAAATGTTTATGATAATGTTGTATTATGTAGTTTTAATGAATTCTGGAGATTTTTATGAAATATCAAGTTCGAGAAGTTTGTTTTTCGTAACAAAGTGTCAAAAATAAGTTTAGGTGTATGTCTAGGTGCAGGGAGCCGCCCGGCTGGGCTTTTAAGCCGCTCAAATGGCCATCTCAGCCACCCGGCTGGCTGGGTCTGTAGCTTTCTGGATTTTGTTTTTACCATAAAATCCAAACCGTAAGGAGTTAGAATGAGTTCCTTATATAGTTTGAAAGATAGTAGAATCTACTTTATGATAATGGAAATTTCAAGAGTCTACTTGTATTGTATTTTAAAAAGTGTATTAATGGAATGATACAAGGTCATTCCCGGTCTTACGTTTGAGTAAAGTTATCAAATTTTCGATTAAATTTTGAGTCTGAAAAGGGGCGTTTCAACTTGGTATCAGAGATTTGGTCTAAGTGAAGTAGGTTTCCACTATAGGTTGCTGATGTGCTGTCGTGTTTGGTCAATTTATTGATTACCAAGTTTTAAATTTATATTTAGCTGACTTATCCTAAAACAACACTTTAACGGCTAGTGTACCCGATCGGGTAGAGTTTCGTGGTAAGTAGGGTGTCGAACACTAAGAGCGAGGTCGTTAATCATATAATCTATCAGTATTTTAATTACTCTAGTTACGTTAATTCTAATTACTTGTTAAACCTATGCTATATATGCTTCTAATGGATATGGGGGGTTTTCAGTCTGAGAGACTGACACAGGTTTTATGGTGACAATAATCAATTCTAAACACAATAAACATGCAAGAAAACATTCAGAAGTTAAAAGAACGGTACAAGACAAATAATAGAAAACTGCATTAGCCATATTAAATCCGATTAAATGCTGGTTTGTTTATTTAGTGCAATGATTTCTTATCTCAAAGCGGCATATTATTCTTAAGACTTAGGCGGGATATCATCCTAAGACCTTTGAATCCTGTCACAATTAACGCATCCGCATAAAGCATTCTTTATTTTAATTATAATCTATCTAGGGATTATAGCAATGGTAATCTTGATAAACCCTAGCCCATCGGGACTTTACCCACTTACTGTTTGATGGTATTTTATATACTGGTAGTTCACTATTCAAATCTTTATCAATTAATCAAGAACATACTTGTTGAAACATTACGGGTCACCTGCCGGTCCAACTAAGCTCTTAATTTAAAGACAAAGACAAAATGTTACTTGTGATCCTATTGGTCCAGTAATATAAAACACGATATGGAGAGCTATCCTAGTATCTAGCTAGCTTTTTAGGCGTAACTAGACCAAGTTGAATGATAGGTCGCATATTCAAACACGTAGACAAATATCATGTGATAAACATAATTAAACTTTCAATGATAAATTAAGAAAATCAATTTTAAAACAAACCAAACATTAAATCTTCATTAAAATGGCTAATACCCAAGGGTATTAGCCCATAACCATTGTAATTATACAAGCGTGATCAATTAACCAAGGTAAACTAAATGTTTTGCTGAACGATACCAAAAATTAAATGATTATAAGAGTAAGGAAATTACATGGTGTCTTCTATAGAATCGTGATCAATGCTTGACCTTTATTGCTCTTCTTCTCTTCAAAAAATCGTATTTTATGTGTATGGTATGAAAAATATGATTTTGCACACTAAAAACTCATTTTTGAGTCTTTTATTTATAACCTCTTAAAAATGTTGGATACGTCGTATTAGGCTAGGCTAATACGGCATATTGGGGTGTATCCCTTGGAGTGTGCGCAAAGTTTACAATCATTATAATATACATTCCCAAAATATAAATATCTTCGTATCTCTGAATAGTTATCTTTATGGATACGGCGTATGGCAGAAGGTGGATACGCCATATTGGGAATTGTGAATACGCGTTTTCTTGTGAAAACTTGGCGCTGATAGGCCGAATATCTTTTTCTAGATACAGCGTATTGGTCAGAAATGAGTAATCTTCAAATGTCTTCGTTTTATCTCTAAAATATGCGCCTTTTAGCATGTTCTCACAAATTACTCCTCAATTACTGCAAATAACACTTTTAAGCATTTAGGTATGCATTCTTGCAATATTTATACAAAAGTGGTTAGTTTGTTCGAGATAAATGATGGTATAAATGTGACATTATTTGATGTCATCAGTTGCCTAAACTTAGACCACTCATAGATACGTATGCCGTAAGATTAAGTAATAAAGAATGTGAATGCCTTAGTTATAAGGTAGTTAAGTGCTTGCGGCAAATAGAATGATGATGCTTAGGCATATCAATGAGTATGCAATGTGTTATGGTCATTGATTATATGACTTTGATGTTGATTAGAATGTTAAATGCTTCTTTGAAAGTTATAATTGAAAATGTAGATGTATTTATGTGATGTAAGTATATGAAAGTTACTTACATGTCTAAGTGTTATATAAATATGGATTGGCATGATATTACGAGAAGTATAAGTTAAATAAATGTATAAATGTTTAAGTTATGGAAAGGTTGCTTACGTGAAAACTATTATGTATTGAAAGAAAGTGTTAAATGTGGGAATGTGTGCTTATGTAATGTGAGGTCTATGCTATGTTAATTATATGTTTAAGCAATGCATAATAAGTATAATGGTATAAGTTTATGAAGTATTTAAGCTAAGTAAAATGCATAAGGTTGCATTTTAAATAAATCATGATGAAAATATAGGAATAGAGGTAAGTAAACGAGAATAGATGCTAGTAAGCATGATATGTAAAGGCATGCTTAATACGTGATGAGAAATGTCACATAGAAAACATGACAACTTAATCGAAATGTTAAATGCGGATAAATGTGGTGAATGAATCATGTTGAAGAAGAAGAAATCTTAAATGATGCTAAATACTCTAAATGAATGATAAAGATTGAAAGAATCATGTTAATATATGAAAAGGATGCATTGATAAATGAAGTGAAGTAAATGAACATGTTATAAGAATGACCTGTGTAAGGTTTATGCACGAGAAGTAAAGCAAACTAAAATGATGCTTGGAAAATTGAATAAGTTGCCCACTTGGGGTTGATAAGAGAATGGTAAATGAAATGTGAAAATGTACATGTATATCTAGGTCACCTGCTAGTCAACACGATCAATAAACCATCAACAATATCCAATTAACTAGTTAGGCCCGAAGCATATCCTAGACACAGACTTAGAAGAACAATACGTGTGTAACTATTATTCTAGATGTATAAACTACTATATGGAGAGCTATCTCGGAATCTAGATCCGCTTGGTCCACTTTGCTAGATCCAGTTGAATGATAGGTCGCATACAAAAGCGCGTAAACAAGTATATATTGATAAACATAAACAAGCACTCAACGATAAATCAAGAAATCGATATAAACAAATACCAAACATTCAGATCTTCATAATAATGGCTAATACCCAAAGGTATTAGCCTTCAAATGTCATAATAAATACAGGAGTAATAATTCAGCCAAGGTAAACTAACCGAGTTAACGAATGATACCAAAAACTGAACGATTACAAAAGTATATGGAATTATACGATGTCTCCTATGGAATTGAATATGTTGCTCGACCTCTTCTGCTCTTTTTCTCCTCTAAAAATCGACTTTTGTGGTTTAGGTATCGAGAATATGATTTAGCACACTTAAAACTCATTTTTGAGTTTTCTATTTATAAGGTCTGGAAGTCGTTTGGATACGACGTATCCATGTATTGGATACGACGTATTGGGGATTTCTTGGGGTAGGGACCACGTTTGATATCTTCCAGAATATTATATTGATTCCATATCTTGAATAAGGCGTATTGAGTTGTCTGGATACGGCGTATTGATCTTTAATCTTCGGTGGTCTTTGGTGAGTGCAGGCACAGATACGCCATATCTTCCTTGATGGATACGGTGTATTGGTCTTCAGAACAATAATCTTTAAAATATCTTCATTTAAGCTCCAGAATGCGCGCCTTTTGCTATCTTTTACCAATTACTCCATAATTACTACAATTCTCAACTATAAATGATTAAGTAACAATTCTTTGCAATAACTATACAAAATGGGTTAATATCATGGGATAAATGATGCTATAAAATAGACGTTATTTGATGTCATCAAATATCCCCCCACTTGAATCCTACTTGTCCTCAAGTAGCCTTTAGAAGTTTATAAAAATGTATCCCTTAAGGATATTTTCTGTTAAAGCACTTATTCGATCTATTACAAGTACACAACCAAACACCTCACGAAATAGGAAGATGAAAACACTCAAATCACTCAACTAATCTATGTGGTAACATGTAACTAATTCACTCAATTGCTCGGTCGTAACGAGTATTCTATCATAAGCTTGGCAAGGATACACATCTCCACCATTAAAGCCAATGAGTAACAAGTTTATAAAGGTAAATATGGGTTTTTTGTATGGAAAGGCGTTCTGTTTGATCATTCTATAATCTTTCACCAGAAGTACCACTACAACAAGGCAGCTGAAGCATACATATTTCGTGAGGTGTTCTATAATCTTTCAGCAGAAGTACCATACCTGGAATGCCAGGATAGACATGTGTGTTCGATCACATCCCCATTCGAATTTAACCAACGGCTAGGATGAATAATGATATAGGATTGGAACCTTTTAACTTTCACCATTAGTAATAAACCAACAAGGCAGCTAAGACATGCATACATGGCCGTAATGATAGAATAGACATGCACGCTCGATCACATCCTCATTCGCGTAAAACCCATGGTTAATCATTAGGTAAGAGGGAAGCAAATTGTTGTTAAATAAAAATCAAAAAACAAATAGATTAAGACTTAAGATACAAGTTGCTAGACACTTATTTCCCGACTGTTACATGATAAAGACACAACTATTTACAACGTCTCGATCATAGATCAAAAACAACAACCTAAGTTGGCGTTCCCATAACGATTAACTTCCCAATCATCCTAAAACTTTACATACTTTACAAGGCAAGTGGCAATATCTTCCACTTTGTACAATACTCTACATCTTTGATTTTTAGACGTATCAACGAATAATCGATCCTTCGTATAATTCCTTCGGTAATGCTTTTTGCGAAACGATTATCTTCAAACTTTCTTTCTCTTTGGTGAATATTCATTCAGGGTACATTCAAGAATCAACAAAAATTCTTCTCACTATGCAGAATACTCACACAAACCAATATTAAGTAAAGTAAGTATACCTACTCCCCCTGGAATTTAACATGGTAACATCAATGATCAACTAAGTCCAGGATGTGCACTTTTCCCCTATGGGATGGTTGCGAACATTCTTGAAGCATCTTGTCTGTACGACCATATACTCGAGAAGTCCTTGACAAAAGCAACAATCTTGAAAAGTTATGAAAGACATTGAAGAACTTTGAAGGATTTTACTTAGACTGTAAAGTACCATTGTCTTGGAATAGCACAATAATATCCTGTGAGAATTGTTGATTACATCTCAACCTTTAAACTCTCTGGCTAACTTACCAACCTCGTATTCTGTTGGCTATATGGTGTGACCAAATGGTGAATTAAACCTGATTACCAAAATTGAAACTAAGTAGAAAATCCCCAAATTTGTTACTTAATCTGCACTGTTTTGATTGAAAAATGTGCAAGATTAAATCCTATAAGTACTATTATACTCAACAGAAAAGTATGAGAAGTTACAACACCGCTTGAAATCTCCACATCGACATCGCGTGTGACACTGAGTACTACAGTGTTACGTCATTTAAGTGATAGCTATAACAACGTGCAGAACTACATGTAACCCTTACATCCAAAAATCACTAGATAATCCCAAGTCTTAATCATAAGCTGTATCGCACAACAATCATCAATCGATAGATCAGGTTTGAAGAAAAGGGTAGAAAAATAGAATGAAGTTAGATGATGAAATACGTAGACGCCTTCACGAAACCCACTTTAATCTCAACAAACAAAAAGGAAACAATTCAATTCGTGATCAATTGTCAATTAATTAGAATCTTTAGCCGTTTTGGCATTTTAGTGAAATCTTATTCAATCATATTTATGTGCTATGTATTGGTTTGTTATGTTGTTTTATTGGTTTTGAAAGATTAACGTTGTTAAATTATGAATGTGGTGACAAAAGGTGCAAACACGGTTCACTTTGGAGGGCTAACGGGCTATTATAAAGGAATAAGGACTATGTGTAATGAAGTTTCAACAATAAGGGTTAAGGACCAAATAATGGATGAATGGTGAATTGGTTTAAAGGTCCAGGGGCTGATTTTATCAGACTCCAATTTTGTTAAATAATTGCCACAAATTCCCTCCTTTTTTTCTATCATTTTCGTTTGAAAAATATGAATTAGGTACGAATATAGATTTAATCTCGCGGAATGCTACGTTTGTTTTCGGTGAAAAGCAAATATACCACGTTGATCGAAAACGAATCACGATCACAATGGTATAAGTTATAAGTCCTGTAGATAACCGACACACAAAACCGAAAAACCAAAAATGACTTAAAACGTGTAGAGTTTATTTCTAATGCTTTTGATAGTTGTTCGGTTCCAATAGTTTTTGAGTTATGTTTCGGTTTCGTAAAGACAAACAAGTTTCGGTTCTAACTGAAAACTAGAAGTTGTATCGTTTCAAAGGAACTTGAATTGTTCGATCCAACGATCTAAGTTGTTCCATAACACTAGATACTGTTGTTCGTTTCCAAAGATGTAAGTTGTTCAGCTCCAACTTCGACCAAGTTGCTTGGTTAAACAGAAGGTTTTTGTTCGTTTCCATGAGAAAAAATGATTGTTCGGTTCAACATAATATCAAACACCTTGAACGCGTCTTTCTTCGACTCTTGTTTCAGCCAAGTTTGTCTTGTCTTCACCGTGTACCACAACCAAATAAGCCAACCATAAATAAATAAGCCACGTGAAAGTAAGTTGTAAATAAGCTTGTGAATAAGCTCTAGATATAATCGTTCGTAACCTCATAAGCAACGAATAACAAATAACAGATGAATGTCTATACTCTTTGGGTTTTTACGTGAGAAAAAGACCCAATAAAAGGAACCAAAAATAAACAATATCAAATATTGTTTGTACCTTCCTACAGTTCATCAAAATAAACATGAACCATATAAGCCCATTATGAAACATTACTAAAAATATGTTGTTTATTTTTCCTTTAAAACAAACAACAACAACAAAAAATAAGCTAGGCTTTTAGTAAAAAAACAAAATAAACAGAGTAGAAAAGTAACTTTAATAATGCGTACCATACGCTCACAATAAGCCAGTACAACAACGAGACCACTAAACACAACACATACGAATACAATACACCCCCGGTTAGCTCTTGATACCAATTGTTATAATAAGAAACACTAACTAGATTCGATTCAGAGGTCGGGGAGGATTAAACAAATAAGAAGCCATTTTATTTAGAGAGAGAAAAAGGAAAGATGTGTATGTGTTTAAAAAAGAAAGAACACACACACACTTTGGTGAAATGATACAAATGAATCCTCACCCCTCCATGGAAGTATGGAGGGGGTATTTATATCAAGACTAGGGAAACTATTCTAACTTATAATTTCTAGTCCCTGCAAGTCTTGCCGTAAAGATAAACTATCGTAATTCCATAATATCCTACATATTTTAAGGCTACCATTCTGTCGTAGACGAGTATTCTATCATAAGCTTGGCAAGGATACACATCTCCACCACTAAAGCCAAGGAGTAACAAGTTTATAAAGGTAAATATGGGTTTTTTGTATGGAAAGGCGTACGGTTTGAGCATTCTACAATCTTTCACCAGAAGTACCACTCTAACAAGGAAGCTGAAGCACACATACATACTCGGAATGCCAGGATAGACATGTGTGTTCGATCACATCCCCATTCGAATTTAACCAATAGTTAGGATGAAAAATGATATATGGTAGGAACCTTCTAACTTTCACCAATAGTGATAAACCAACAAGGCAACTGAGACATGCATACATGGCTGTAACAATGGAATAGACATGTATGCTCAATCACATTCTCATTCACGTAAAACCCATGGTTAATCATTAGGTGAGAGGGAAGAAAATTGTTGTTAAATAAAAATCAAGAAATAAATTGATTTAGCCACCATAAGATACAATTGGCAAGACACTTTATTCCTAGACCGTTACATGATAAAGACAAAATTATTTACAACGTCTTGATCATAGATCAAAAAACAACAACCTAAGTTGGCGTTCCCGTAACGACCAACTTCCCAATCATCCCAAAATTTTACATACTTTACAAGGCAACTGGCGATATCTTCCACTTTATACAATACTCTACATCGTTGTTTTTAGACGTATCAAACGAAGAATCGATCCTTCGTATAATTCCTTCGTAATGTTTTTGTTGCGAAACGATTATCTTTAAACTTTCTTTCTCTTTTTTTTAAACAATACTTCAAATCTTGATGTAGATTTACCATCTTCACCATCATAATAATTCCAGATAATTCCTTTGGTAGTTTCTTCGTTCTTCGTTCACCAAAATTGTGACGTAGTAAAACACATAAAAAAGCCTTTTTTTTTTATATTAACTACTAATAAGATTCCATTTGCATGTGCAAATATCCAACGCATCAAAGATAGAAAATGACACAAGACTCAAGAAAACAAACAATACACTTAAGCAACCTAGCACTGTAAATTAAACGTTAATCTAAAGGTATGTTTAAGGTGTAAGGTGACGAAACAAATATTGGTGTAAATTCCTAAAGGATTGGCTCTACGGGTTTGTTTCTAGTGGATCATCACTCACTAAAAGATGAGAAGTGGAAGGTTTAACGAGAGGTTAACTAGACTGGTGTAATTTAGTTAAATAAACAACATGTAAAGGCGATTTGGTTGTAATTCATAAGTTATACCAAATTTAAATAAGATGCTCTAATTAATCCATAATTTTTATATTGTGGTCTCGAATAGATATACCAAAGCCAAGGTTCTAAAGTCTACAACATCCACCGCAACACTCATATTTTAAGTATTTTTGGGTAAACATTTGGAAACGGAAAGGTTAAATCCTCACAATATCTAACAAGGGTTATTGTGTGCGGGTTATGTAACAAGTAATTTCACAAAAGTATGCTTGAAAATTTTTTAAATTTGAGGATAATTTAAGCTTTTTATTGTGAAATTTTGGACAAGTGATCATTCTAATTTCATCCCCCCACTTGAATTATACAACGTCCTCGTTGTATATATAAAACATTAAATACATGAATTTAAAAAGAATTAGAATGAGAAACTCCCCTGATTTTTGCTCGATAGATTCTCCATGTTGCGTTTATGAGCAAGATTGTGTGTTGAACAGCCGTCTTGAGGTTTCAAGACTCCAACACTTCAAGATTTCCAGATTCGTAAATTCTCCACCAATATTTGTCGATATTTCTTTCACGAGGTCCTGCGTAAAATATAGGAAAAACAGGTGCATTCCTATCTTGGTACCTACGGTTAATTTAAATTAAACTAAAACAAACTAAATACAGGTCAGTCTGTGGATACGGCGTATCAAATATTTGAATACGACGTATTCGCAAAACTGACAATAATATTTTTAAAGTGCATAAAAAATAAAGACTGATAACATCCAGACAGTCAATACGTCGTATGGGATGGAACGGATACGCCGTATTGAAGTCTGAGAAGACAGACTCGATAACAAAATTAAATAACATTCTAGGATGTCTCCCGAGAAGCACTTTTGTTTACAACAAAGTCTTTAAGTTAGACTTTTCTCTAGCTTCCTTTTTATTCCAACTCATGCACGCTGATGTGCCCGCGTATGAGCCATTCTTCTGTCTTTGCACTACGATGTAATCGGGTCCTAGATTCAAAACTCCTTTGTAGAACCCCTTAAGCTTTTGGTATGTATGCGAGACTCCGTTCATCACATCCTTCTCATTCACCTTAAGTAATGGTAGGATCTTATTGCATTACTCATTAGTGTGGTGTTTAAATCTCGGATGTGATCGCACCATTTGGTAAGTTACTTCATTATCACCTTTGTAAAGGGTAATCATTCCTTTGAACCATTTTGCTTTAATATCAACTTCTCTTAAGAATGGTTCGCCAAAAATAACATCGCCCATTCCTTCATCACGATAAGCATCCATATTTTCTAAAACTGCAAAATCTGTCATCACAGAAAAAGTTCCAACAAAGACAGGAACATTCATTAAGGCTCCTACAACATTATTCCCTTTGTACACCATCTTATTTTTCATTATTGAATTGTGAAATTTTCTTGACATCATGTTGACATACAATAACGGGAAAAAGTTGGCGTGAGTAAATTCAAATCCTATCATGCATGAAAACTTTAAGTTGTGAGCGCAATCTATATGGATTTTCCTATTGTCATCACAATAACTAGGGTAATTATCGATTCCTGTATCAAGATTTTCATTCCTAGTTCTAAATTCCTTAATTACCTCACCTTCCTCGATGGTGGGCATCAAATTATTTCCTTGATTTCTTCTAAGCTTAAATGGTTCATTTAGATCATTTAATTCAATGTAATCCTAGCTTCTAAATCAAGCTCCATTCGTTCTCTCAAACTTAGCATGTAGACCCTCTTAATTATACTACTAGCAGGTTTAACACTTTTGAAAATAATCTTTTCTTCCCCAACTCTTAAAGAAAATTTTCTTTTGTAAACATCAATCTTAGCACGGGCGGTAGACAAAAATAGTCTTCCGAGGATTAAGGGCACTCTGATATCCTCGGGCATATCTAGAATTATAAAGTCTACGGGGAAAGTAAATTAGCCAATTCCTACTAGAACATTTTTAGCAATTCCTTTTGGATATTTCACTGTTCTATCTGCCAATTCCACTGTCAACCTAGTGTGAACTAATTCGCCTAATCCTAAGTTAAGGTAGGTCGAGAGAGGCATAACACTAACGCTAGATCCTAAGTCAACAAGGGCGTTGTCAAAATAGAAATCATTAATAAAGCAAGGTAAAGTGAAACTTCTTGGGTCTTTCTCCTTTCGGGGTATGGCGTTGTTGATACGTGAAGCTCCACAAGATTCTGTGAATTTTGGTCCATAGATCCCCTATTCTTCACAGTAATGATTATCCAAATGACTTAGAAAAGGAACCATCATTTGTCTTGCCTTGTATAATGGTGTACTGTTCTGTCCAGTGGATACGACGTATTGGTTAGATCCAATACGGTGTATTGAGTTTGAATCAGCTTTAATGGAGGTTGAAATCGAATTGACTTGGTCTCTCGGGTTTGTTTCAGTTCAGTTTGGTAGGCTTCCAAATCCTCTCTCCTGTAGTACCTTGCTCATTTACCCGATTTTAATTTCTAAAGTTTTGATCCATGCTCTTTGGTTCCTTATGGTAACATCAGTTGAAGCTCGGATTTCTTTGATCAAGTTAGAGTTTTTTTCGTGTCTCTTTGTTGATTCACTCATGAATTTACTCAAGGTATCTTTCATAGATTACCTGGCGTTGTTCCTTTGATAGTACCCTGGAGTAGTTGCTCTATATCCCCCTCCTTGAAAAGGTCCACCAAATTACATGTAGTAAGCTTCTTCTAGGGTTTTCCTTTCTTCTTTTTGTGGGCAATCCTTGGTGTAATGAGGTCCTTTACATTGCTCACATCCAACTTGAGCAACATAAACTTCTTCATTTACTTTCTTAATCTCTCTTCCAAGATTGTTCAGTTGTGCTTGCATAGCAGCCAGTCCATCAGAAGTCTCGGTACTTCTTCCTCTAGATGTTTTATTGTGCCATTTTTGAGAGTATTCAGCCATTTCTTGGATGGCCGTTTTGGCATCTGCAGTAATCTTTGTTAGAGAGTAGATTGAAATCCGGATATCTCAATTCGTCAAGACTTAGAGTCTTGAAGTGTCTTCTTGATGATTAGAACTCACGTTCAGGATCTTTGTAAGGTGTGTATAGTTCGTTCGTCGAACTCCTTGTCATGCACTACCTGAAACAAGGGATAAACAATCAGTAGGATTTGTTCCTAAGGAAGGTAGAAATTTTTTTGCATGAAAATCAATTATTTCAGTTTCTGTTCCAGACAATCGATACGTCGTATCCAATGGAAGTGGATACGCCGTATTAATCAGTTGGATTGAATACGCTGTATTGGACAGAGAACTAGATACACCGTATCTAATGGAAGTGGATACGTCGTATTCAACTGTCGACCAGAACAGTGTATTCAAGAAAAACAATTAGATACACAAACAATTAAACACACAAATATATACAATCAAACAATTAAAGACAAATATACAAGAATCTAAATTATACTAATCTTAAGGGTTAGATCTAATCTAATGTTAAAAACCAAAATATTAAAATAAAAATCAAGATTAATTTTCACTCCCCGGCAGCGGCGCCAAAAACTTGATGTGTCGTTGTGCGGTGTATATTTTATTGTTTCAATTTTAAAATTTATATTTTGCCGACTCAACCAAAAACAACACTTTAACGGGCAGTGTACCCGATCAGTAGTAGTTTCGTGGTAAGTAGGGTGTCGATCACTGAGAGCGAGGTTAAATCTATCAATTTAATTAATATCTTGGTTATCTAATCTATGTTAATTCTATTCTAATCCTATGTTAAACCTATGTCAGTCTAAATCCTAATTCTAACGGGAAAAGGGGGTTTTCAGCCTGAGAGACTGGCACGGTTTGGTTGGTGACTACAATCAATTCAAGACACTGTTACCCACGCAAGCTAATAGACAAAAGATAAAAGAGCGGTCGAACCTTATATAAGAAAACTGTATTAACCATTATTAATCCGATTAGAACGTTGGTTTGTTTATTAAGTGCAATGATTTCTTCTCTCGAGGTGGCATATCATTCTTAAGACTTAGGCGTTACATCATCCTAAGACCTAGACACATTAATTCTGTCACAATTAAAGCATCCGCATAAAGCATCCTTATTTGCTGATTATAATCTATCTTAGGGATTAAAGCAATGGTGATCTTGTTAAACCCTAGCTCATAGAGACTTTACCCACTTACCGCTTAATGGCAATCTATACACTAGTAGTCCACTTGTCCAACTATCCAATGGAATCAGAACGTTATTTGTTGAATTATCTAGGTCACCTGCTAGTCAACACGATCAATAAACCATCGGCAATATCCAATTAACTAGTTAAGCCCGAAGCGTATCCTAGACACAGACTTAGAAGGACAATACTTGTGTAACTATTATTCTAGATGTATAAATTACTATATGGAGAGCTATCCCGGACTCTAGATCCGCTTGGTCCACTTTGCTAGATCCAGTTGAATGATAGGTCGCATACAAAAGCGCGTAAACAAGTATAAATTGATAAACATAAACAAGCACTCAACGATAAATCAAGAAATCGATATAAACAAATACCAAACATTCAGATCTTCATAATAATGGCTAATACCCGAAGGTATTAGCCTTCAAACGTCATAATAAATACAAGAGTAATAATTTAGCCAAGGTAAACTAACCGAGTTAACGAATGATACCAAAAACTGAACGATTACTAAAGTATATGGAATTACACGATGTCTCCTATGGAATTGAATACGTTGCTCGACCTCTTCTGCTCTTTTTCTCCTCTGAAAATCGACTTTTGTGGTTTAGGTATCGAGAATATGATTTAGCACACTTAAAACTCGTTTTTGAGTTTTCTATTTATAAGGTCTGGAAGTCAGTTGGATACGGCGTATCCATGTATTGGATACGGCGTATTAGGGATTTCTTGGAGTATGGACAACGTTTGATATCTTCCAAAATATTATATTGATTCCATATCTTGAATAAGGCGTATTGAGTCCTCTGGATACGGCGTATTAATCTTTAATCTTCTGTGGTCTTTGGTGAGTGCAGGCACGGATACGCCGTAAATTCCTTGATGGATACGGCATATTGGTCTTCAGAACAGTAATCTTCAAAATATCTTCATTTAAGCTCCAGAATGCGTGCCTTTTGCTATCTTTTACCAATTACTCCATAATTACTGCAATTCTCAAATATAAATGATTAATTAATAATTCTTTGCAATAACTATACAAAATGAGTTAATATCGTGGGATAAATGATGCTATAAAATAGACGTTATTTAATGTCATCATCTACGAGAAGCATATTAGTTGTACATTGTATCCTAGTAGTTCTATTTGTACAAAATTGAAAGAAAAATGGAAAATCCTCAATTTTAATTTTTGGTGTTCATCATAAACACTAGACTCAAATTGAAAGAAAATAGATGAAATGACTTACAATTGATGATCTTTAGGATGTTGTGAATGATTGTTGATGTTGATTTTATCTTCAATTCGTGTTTTAGTGGTTGATTTTGAGTTTTTGAGTGAAACGGGTCGTGTTCGTCAATGGCAGCACGAAGAGGGGGTGTTTGTTTTTGTGTTTTGAAAATTTTTGTTCAAGTGTTCCATTTTATGTTCTGCTGATGGCGGTCCCATATCTCTTGGTGGTCCTAAATATATTGGGGGGCCGCCTATATGGGGGCCGCCCTCAGTCAAGGGTTTTTGGACTCATTTTTTATGAAAATTTTACGAAGTGGAGTGACGTTTTAATTTGCATTTCGCGAATTAAAGGTGCTTAAAGTACTTCGGACGAAGTATTTAAGTTATCACGACACGAAATAGAACACGGACTAGAATCGAAACTAGAAGAAGGAGAAGCGGACACATAAGGTTTATGGAATGTGTTCCATCATTCCTAAACCAAGACGTAGATAGTTAAACGATTTACGTTTAAGGGGTTTAGAAAGAATGTCGGCAATATTGTCGACGGACGACACTTTTTCGATTGAGATATGTCCTTTTTGGACATTATCACGAAGAAAGTGGTGACGAATTTCGATGTGTTTGGTATGAGAATGTTGCACCGGGTTTTTGCTAAGGTCAATCGCACCTTTATTGTCGCACATGATGGGAACGTCGTCAAGTTGTACATCGTAGTCGATGAGAGCTTGTTTCATCCATAGTGCTTGTTGACATGCCTTTCCGGCGCTTATGTATTCGGCTTCGGTAGTGGATATAGCAAGAGTGGTTTGTTTCTTCGAGAACTAAGATGTCAAACAACATCCTACGAACATACAAATATCGCTAGTGCTTTTTTGGTCGACATAATCTCCCGCATGATCAGAGTCGGCATATACTATGGTTTCTATGTCGGTCCCCTTAGGATATCATAATCCTAAGTGCGTAGTGCCTTTAATATATCCGTGCGACGGGCCGAGAAGAAGGTGATAACAATAAAAAAAAATGTGAAGAGGAAAAAATTAGTGATAGGATATTAAACATTAATAACACCTCCCAGTGCGAAGTGCCATTTAATTTCAATCGGAAGCTCCGCTATCACCGCTTCAATGAGAGAGGAATTATGTGAGCCTCTTGGAAGCGAGCACAAAGGCAAACACCCTAACATGATATCGGCCTCTACTAGCCGTTAGGTCTAATACACTACATATCATAGCCTCGATACATGGTACTATCTACCGACTCACCCTCTTCACCTTTTGTGAGTTTAGTATCGAAAGGACATGTGGGATTTCATTGGTTTTAGAGAATCCTCTCGACTAAAATTTCTAAGCTTTTCTTAATAAAACTTAGATGATAAAAAAAACTACCTCTTCTATTATCTGTTTTATTTGTACTCTCCAAGGAAGAAGATAAGTCACCCATCAATGCCCATACTCGAAACTCTCGTCACATGATTTTAGCAGAAATCCATCCACAGGCTTGACAGAGTCGAACCGAATATAATTTTCATCGACATATAAGTTTGAACAATGGATCGAGATTTGGAACTTGTTTTCTACTTTAGTAAAAAAGAGAGTGTTTCTAACCAATTCCCTATTTTATAGTCATGTTATAAAGGAAAACTTTTACAATCTATCATACCAAACTTAGGGTGCTTATTTAAGACCAAAATAAAGCTTTCTTAATTTAACAAACATGATCCGGTTTTTCGAAATCAATGAATCCCGGAGGTTGTGCCATGTATACCTCCTCATTGAAAAACCGTTCAGATGCACTTTTTACATCCATATTTGGAATAGTTTAAAATCTAAGGCACAAGCATTAACTCAATAATATTTCTATTGGACTGCAAGTCTAGCAACTAGGGCATAAGTTTCATCATAATCAATGCCCTCTATGTTGGTTTGTAGCCTGAGCACCAACCTAATCCCTATTATCATTTCGAGAAACAAAACCGTCCTCGTCTAACCTTATTTCTTAAATACACCACTTAGTTCCATGAATGTCATATTCCTAGTCCGAGCGAACAACTCTCAAACGTCATTAGCAACGAATTGATTTAATCTTCTTTAGCATGACTGTCAATCCAACTTTCATCTCCTAACGCTTCATTCACATGCTAGTGATCTATATTATATAAAACAAAAGAAGTTTACTTTGGTTTTGGCTTGTGACCTAAGGTTCTTTGTTAAGGTTTCCTATGACATTTCTAATGGATGGTTCCCTAGATCCTTAATTGTTGAATAATTTTATCATCTCTAAAGTTTACATCCACAATGTCCGTTTTCTAGGTTTTTCTTTTTAGTGAACCTAATTGGTTCTTCTACATCTAAGTCATCATCCACCAAGGTGATGTCTTAGAGGGTGGAGGAGTTTCATCGAATGTCACATTAAGTGATTCTTCGACTTTCCTAGTGTGTTTGTTTAGGATGATGTAAGCTTTACTATTTTGAGAATAACCTAAAAAGAACACTTTCGTATGACTTTGGGTCAAACTTGGTAAGGTAAGTCTTTTGTGTCAAAATGAGGCACTTGCTTCCCAACACTCCTAAAATAATCAACGTAGGTTTTCTATCTCTAAGAGTCATAAGGTTTTTTCCTAGAATGGCTCTAATGAGAATTCGGTTGAGAATGTATGTTGAAGTATCTACAACGTTACACCAAAACTTTATGGTAACGATTGCTCATTCAACACAGTCCCTACCATTTCTTGAAGTGTCCTATTTTTCCCTTTCGACCCACGCCCATTTGATTGAAGAGTGGCGTAGAGCCGAGAATTATGTTAATACCATTGGCATTAACAAAACTCTCCAAAATTGCACCTCATTACAAATTCTTTAACCGTGGTTTGGTTCTTAAGACACTATTGAACAACCTAATTGGTTTTGGATTTTCCTACTAAATATTTCGAATTGATCGAAAGCTTCGGTTTTATCCTTAAGAAATCTAGTCCAAGTATACCTAGAGTAGTCATCTACTATGACTAGGGTGTAACGGTTTCCTCTGTAACTCCGTACGGCGGATGGACCGAAGAGATCCATATGGAGAAGTTCTAAGCATCTAGTCATTGAGACTACATTCTTAGCTTTGTGACTAGCGGAGAGCTTGTTCCCAGTTTAACAAGCATCACAAAAATGTTGATCAAACTTTAGCTTAGGTAGGTTTCTAACTAATTCCTTAGAGGCTAACGATTGAATGAGACGCATATTTGCGTGTCCTAATCTCCTATGCCACAAGGTGGAATTTTCATCAATCGTTGTTAGACAAGTTTGATCCTTTGGCTTATTTCCTAATTTCATCACATACAAGCCTTTCTTCCTAATACCTCTACCTATGACTTTACCGTCCTTAGTGATTTCACTATCATGTTCAGAGAAAGTTACTCTACACTTATTGTCACATATTTGTCCTATACTTAGCAAATTAAATCCTAAGTTATCAACATGTTCTACATTATCTATTTTGAGAGAGTCATTAGAAATCATACCTTTGCCAATGATGTTACCGCAAAGATTACTACCAAAAATGATGTTACCTCCATTGTATGCCTTGTAAGTGAAGAAGAGATTTCGGTTGCCCGTCATATGTTTAGAGCATCCGCTATCCTTGATCCATTCGTCGGGACACCCAGTTGCCCTCCAAGGCATAATCTATTTAATAAGACAATACACAAACAGTATGGTTCCCAAATATCTCATGTCTAAGTTGTTAGGTCCAAACATCCCTTGCATTATGCAATTTGGTTGGGATGTGAGAATGGAAAGACACAATTTCCCGGGCATGTAACATAGACGTGGAAAAGTTGTTTCCAAGTTGACGGAAATCCATGAGGTTGGTTTTGTCAACCAACATTTCTTCTTGGTTGTGGTGTTTTAAACTAGGATAATTTATTATTAACATTTCTAGTAGTGGAGCTTTGACTTAAAAAAAAGTTTGTTTCAAAAATCCAACTCGGTTTTTGACAATGGTTTAATAGAATTCATTTAACTTCATTGACACTATGTAACGAATAACTTTGGCTTTGTTTATACATTATGTGTTTTGTCTAGGACCCAAAATGGATTTTTGAAAAGACACAATTTTCTCAGGATCCATGCATAGCAGTGGCGGTCCCCCATAATTATTTTGGGGCGCCTGGTCATTTAGGGCCGCACCATTTTTATGGACCTTCCATCAAATACGCTTTCTGAGCCCTCACAAATTTTATTTCCTAGTTCTACAAAGATGATGCTTCAATGAATTAAACCCTAAACCTAATTTATCACCGGAGAGTTTTTGATTACTTAACATTTATTTAAACAATGTTACTCTTTTTCAAATTTGTTTAATCTAGTGGATTCCTTCTTAGCTTTCATTCTTAATTTAAGTGCCTGACACTTGCGCAAATCGAGATCAACTCCTTGTTTTTCTCGATATGGACAATTTATCTTTTAATTCTCTAAGCTCATTTTCTAGACTATTTCTAGTAGCTTTTAACCTTTTGTTCTTAGTGATTATCTTTAGACTCATTTTGCATAACTTATCATATTCGTTGTCTAAAGCTAAATCATCAATTGATGAATTTTCATCACTAAAGTAGGAGGATTCGGAACATACCTCACTTGATGCATGAGCTACGAGACACGTTTCATCTTTGACCTTCTCATCACTCATCATCTTCTTCACCGCTATCGCTCCAAGAGCCTCCGACAAAAGCTCTTTGGTTCTTATCTTTCGGTGGTTTTGGACATTCTCCAATAAGATGATTCGGGTCGCCGCATCTAAAGCATTTTCTATCACTTTTACCGTTCTTGTCATCACGGCTTCTTTGGAACGTCTTTTTGTCGTTCCGAGGTTGTCTCACGAATCTACCTCTTCTTTTAAAGAACTTCTTGAAGTCTCTTACCGCCATGGCGTACTCTTCGTCTTCACTACCGGAAGTCGAACACTCTTCATCACTAGATTCTTTCTTAGCCTTTAAAGCAAGAGATTTCCTTTCAACTTTTGCTTTGACTATTTTGGAATCTTTCTTGATGATCATTTCGTGAACTTTGAGGTTCCCGATAAGTTCATCAAGAGATAGTGACGTTAAGTCTTTCGACTCTTCAATCGCCGTGACCTTTGCTCTCCATTTAGGATGTAGAGCCCTAAGAAACTTCCTTACGTAGTTCTTACTAGAATAACCTTCATCAAGAGCTTTAAGACTAGTAATAATAGTATTAAATCTAGCAAAAGCACTATCTATAGATTCGTCTTCGGAAATGACGAATTGTTCATATTGTTGAACCAAAAGGTCAATCTTATTATCTTTGACTTGGCTATTACCTTGATGGGTGATTAACAAAGTTTTCCAAATTTCTTTTGCCGTGTTACACATGAAAATTCTTTTATATTCTTTTCTTGGAAAAGCATTGTAAATAACCATTTTGGCTTCATTATTTTTTGCGAGTCTCTTTTTGAGATCATCGATTTGTTTTTCAAAAGAGATAACCTCATCTAATTTGGTTTTTGGATTTTGTACAATAGGTTGAAAATCACCATTGGTAATAACATGCCAAAGATCTAGATCTTTTGATTTAACATATGTCTGGAATCTATTTTTCCAATAAATAAAACTATCACTTACAAAAAGTGGTGTCCATTGCATGGATTGCCCTTCTAGATATTTTTCGGAATCCATAGATCGATCCAAGCTTTAAAATACAGTATATTTTAAAAATCTTTAGTGACTTTGGCTCCTGATACCAATTGTAGGAAACTAGAAGGGGGGTTGAATAGTTTACTGGTTAATTATTTGTTTTAAAACTTTGCTTATAAAATGGCTTGATTCGAGTTATATGTCAATCAATTAACAATATGAATCACAAGTAAACTATCTAATGTAATGAACTAAATAAACAATAACAATATAAAGAGATAAGGAAAGAAACGATCAAACCAAAACACCAAGATTTATAGTGGTTCGGCTATGAAGCACCTCTTCGCCCTACTCCACTCCTCGAGTACTCCACTCAAGATTTTACTATGTCAACAAGCTCCCTTTAGGCGGAGAAAACCGTTTACATGTCACTTACTTTCTTTTCTGACACTAAGCTGGATGTCGAGTCCTAATCTTAGCTAGAACCAATCTAAGACTTTACTAAGTCTTTATACATTCACAAGATATATACTCTTGGATTGACACACAATCTAATTTACACAAATAAATAATTTACACTATTGGATCTACACACAATCCAATTTACACAACATTATAAAGAAAATATAATAAAGATTTGTGATCTTGAGGAGGAGGAAAGAGATCACTTGATAACAATTCGTTTCTAGATGAATACGATTGTTCTTCTCTTGCACTTGATTAGAAGAAGTGAGGAAGAAGGAATTAATCACTTGAAACAAGATCAAGATATGTTAGTGATCAAGATATATGTTTTAGAAAGAAAAAAAGAAGAGAGAAAAGTAGATCTGAGAAAATTCGTGGCAAGAGGTTGTGTTTTTCAGATGGGGTGGCCTAGTATTTATAGAAGACAAAAATAGTCGTTACTCTGCTGGCGGTCCTGGCGGTTCCTAATATGTTAGGGGGCCGCCAGGCCTATAAGGGGGCCGCCCGTAGAGTACGCTCCTCTTTTTGTCTTTTAGTGGGAAATGTGTTATCTGTTTTGGAACCTTCTATTTTGGGAGGAAAAAATCTAATTTCAAATTTATTGTTTTAATAAAACATTTCTTTTATGAATAAATATTTTGTGTATATATTTTTGTAAATACACTTTTATAAAAATGTAAGGTTTAAGAAAAATATTTTCTTGATCACTAATCATGTTTAATGATTTGTTTATCCATACCTTAAGTGATTGATCTTAGAAATAGAATTTTACGATTAGTAATTTATAAACGTTTAATTTTATCGTAAACGTTTTTACATTTTGTTATTATCAAAACATCGAGAGGTCGAAAAATATAAATAACGTTTTCAAACATTATTTGTATTAACAGAATTGCTTAAGGCAATAAAAATAGAAATGAAAAGTATATGACTAGAAAGGTATATAGATGACGAAAAGAGTAAAGAAAGATAAATTAAACATAGCTTGGGTCCGGTGCTCGGAAAAGGTTGATGATACCACAAGGGTATCGATAACGAGCAAATCCCTACGGGGAGGAAGCCAAATGATGAAATGTAAAGACCAACGCAAGGTTGGTGATACCACAAGGGTATCGATAATGGGCAAATCCCTACGGGGAGAAAGCAAAGTTTTCTTCGGGAAAAAGTTAAGAAGATTGGATCCAAGTCTATAAAAGATGATATTTAAAGTAAATATGATATTAATATGAGATTAATGGAAAGTAATGAAGACTTAAGTATGTTGGATTGTTATGTCGGAAGTGTATAAGTAGGATGGTTTATAATCTCATTATTTAAATGGAATGGGACGCCTTTTCATTTAAATAAAGAAATTGTGAATCACCAAACCATAAGTTTATACTTTCTTATTTGCATTGATTGGGACGCTTCTTAATGTAAATAAAGAAATATGGACAAGTGGGATTATGTGTTCTCGGCATAGCATTAGAGGGAATCAAGAAGTAGAAGATGAAATTCTAAGATTAGTTAAAAGTCGTAGGAAAAAAGATAGGTGAAATAAGATTTAGAATGCGACCTTTACTAGAGACTTTAGAGAGAGAAAGCTAAGTTTAAGACGTTAAGAGTACAGGACTAAAGATGAAAATTAAATTGATGTTATAGTATGCTTTATGGCATGGTACCAATGTAAGTAATGAATATAGTGGTTGCTAAATTGTATTAGCACCTTTATGTAAAATGTAAAAGTATCGGTTAAAGTTTGAATTTATGAAGTCAACGGTATTGAATTTCCAAGCGGCTTATAGTCCTTAATGAAAAATTTACTAAAAGAAGTAAAGAAAGTAAAGTGTCATAATGAAAACGATACAATGAAATGTCAAGATGACTACGCTAAATAAGAAAGTATAAGCTAAAGTTGACGCATGATAAATCAAGATACCCAAATTCTCAAGTGACATGTAATAATTGATAACATTTTAGAAAATAAATGAATGAGAACGTAATGATATAGAGAAAAATTTATTAAAATGATAGAATCGGAAATGATAAATGACACCTAAATGATAATTGTCATTCGAAAAAGTGTTAATGAGATAGAAGTAAGCGTGAAGTAGAACGAGTTAAGGTATTAAAGAAGGGCTAGAAGTGCAAAACCATATAGGTTGATGCAACTAGTTGAGTATATGTTTCAAAATGCTACGAGGAAATGTGGGGTCAATGTGACCAAGTTTGGGTTTAGAGTAGACGAACAGATTTCGGGGACAATCTAAATAAGGGGGAAAGATTTGTAACACCCCAAAACTGGTTTTTTAGTATTTAATTATGAGAATGCCATTAGAAAGTTTGACTATGACTTTTATAAGTTTGAAGACATTATGTAATTGGTTAGTCAACCCGGTAGTCAAAGCTAAAGTCAAATGTATAAGTTATAAGGTTTTATAAAGTATTATGTGGCCAAAATAAGAGAAAATGGACTTGAGGGACCATTCTTGTCAAATGGTAAAACTTGCACCAACAAATATCTCGATACTTCCATTTTATCCAAAATATTCCAGAAGTGTGATGGTGTTTCTGTGTGTGTCAAACAAAGAAAAAGGGAGGGAAGAACACAAGACTAGTTGATGATCAATTATGAAGAGATTAAGGTCCCATTCAATGAGTAAATCTTTAGCAATGATCCTATAAGGTAAGTAAGCTCTCCTTTGAGTTGAATTAAAGAATTATGAATTAAGGTTCTTAAGTATAATTAGGGATTTTGGGTAATTCCTATTCTAAGATGAGTAGTGAGATGTTTAATGATGTAGGTAAAGGTTTAATGTAAGGAAATTGAGGATTTCATCATATGATCAAGATATGAACATATGATGATTAAGGATGGATTTTGAGTAAGATTAATGGGTTGTGTAAACCCTTGATAATGATATTATATTTATATGTTGATAGGTAATTATAATGATAATTGAGTAGGAATCAAGGATTGATGATGATGACGTTCTTGATGTTTCTAGCTTGGATTCAAGGTAAGTAAATTGAGTATGCAAGATGTTATATTGAATTTATCATGTTTGTTTAATGTATTATGTTTTAAGGAAATGGGAGGATTAGGACTTGTGTAGTTTTGGTTGGGAAGATGAACTAGTTGAGCTTGGCATAGTTAGGATGTCATTGATGATACATGGAGCTTAAGAATGGATGTATATCTTGATGGTAAGTGTTTATCAAAAGATGTGAATAGCTAATTTGTGATTTTAGAAAGGTATGTAAGCCTATGTGTGAATGTATGAATGATGGATTAAATGTTATGATGTGAATGTGTTAAATGAAATATGATAACTTGTATGTCGTTTACTTACTAAGCGAAAGCTTACATGTTTAAGTTGCAATGTTATGTAGGTCCTATGTAAAGAAGGTAAGACCTTGGAATAAGGTACATGGCTTAAAAGATTAGTATGTTGGATTATGCGTATGAAGTAAATGTTAGATGTCGAGCTCGATCAATTTTGAACCCCCAAAGTGTCCTAATGGTTTGTAAGTGCTAAGTGTCAATGTCTTGGTATTGGTCTTGTATATGGAGAAATGTAAGTGGGTTGATAATGTATGCAAACGGGTCAAACGAGGTGTTTGGTAAACCCATAAGTTTATATGTTTTGGGTCATTTTGACCACAAATGTTTATGATAATGTTGTATTATGTAGTTTTAATGAATTCTAGAGATTATTATGAAATATCAAGTTCAGAAAGTTAGTTTTTCATAACATAGTGTCAAAATAAGTTTAGGTGTATGTCCAGGTGCAGGGAGCCGCCCGGCTGGCTGGGTCTGCAGCTTTTCGGATTTTGTTTTTACCGTAAAATCCAAACCGTAAGGAGTTAGAACGAGTTCCTTATATCATTGAAAGCTATTAGAGTCTACTTTATGATAATGGAACTTTCAAGAGTCTAATTGTAATGTATTTTAAAAAGTATATTAAAGGAATGACACAAGATCATTCCCAATCTTGCGTTTGAGTAAAGTTTTCAAATTTTCGGTCAAATTTTGAGTCTGAAAATGGGCGTTTCAACATACCTTCTCAAAAACAAGTAAGAGTGAATCACCAAACAGACATGCAGGTAATAAACCTGTAACACATACTCCCCAGCTCATACTAAAATTGTTACGAAATCTCTAACAACTTATACTTTGGCAAGCACATCAATGCTAGCGACGACATCTCAACAGACAACAAGTAAAAATAGCCCATACAACGCTTTCCACTAAAATGGTAGTATATATAAAACTTTTGACGTAAATATCCTACTCTCACACAAGAACAGATGCAACATTGTCATTAATTGCAGGTAATAAACCTTTGCAACATATTTTGCATCAAACATAGTAAACTTTTATCTATTTATGAATGCTTCTACTACTGCAGGTGCCGCGGAATCTATTACTATAGACACACCAGCACCGGCAACACCAATTCCAAGTGACATCAATCTCCAAACAATAGTAACAAACAAAACTATCACACTCAGGTTTGGAAAAAAATGAAATTTAGTATGAGAGACCATGTAACAACCTCAGCTACTTTCTTCATACTAAATTTCATACTAAATTAATAACCATTACAATAAACAAGGAATGGTCACACTAAATAGACTTCGAATATGAAATGGTAATACTCTGATATAGGGCCTTAGTAGAGTTTTATTTGCATCAGTTAAACATCCAAGACATTATATACATTTATAAGGAAATAATAACTCAAATAGCCATTCTAGCTCAGTTGGTAGAGCGCGTGGCTTTTAACCATGTGGTCGTGGGTTCGAGTCCCACAGATGGCGCGATAGTAATCCGAAGCATTGACTTGCTTGAAGCCACTGCATTCGGTTTCCTATTTTTCATTTTAACATGACACTCCTATTCTGATTATTAATTTAGGGACGTTTGCTTCGGCTTATATAATCGCCTTATAACCGATTATAAGAAACTTCCTATATATCACAATTTCGAGTGCCAGAAAATAAGTAGAACCAATGTACAGTTTGTAGTTAAAAATTCTGAACCTAATGCTCTCTTTTTAGAGTCCTCAATATCTGTGAGTAGATTAAATGTCCATATAAGTAACAATCAGATTTTTCCCTAACACCAAGCCCGATGCAATGCACGGGTCGGCATGCCTCGTATTGACTAAAAGATGTAGTCAATGAGTTGAAGTAGCTTAATATTATATCTTGACTTTTAAATGTAATAGGGCAATAAGCATCTTGTGTGTTTAAGTCCTAGTAGAATTATTAGCTTTCTTACCTTGCGATCAAAAGAAACCAATAATCATATTGTTATATGTTGTTCCTTGCACACACTTAATATTTCTTCCACTTGTGTGCGGCACAACATTATTTAATGTAGACAAACAATACGACAAGCACACGATTATATAAACAATATAATAGTGTCATAGATATTACAAGTAGATTTCGAACCATAACGTTTAATAAGGAATTGTGAATTATTCTTCTATAGATAACGTTTCAGAAAGCAACATCAGAAAGGCAACGTGTTATCTTATAAAATAAAATGCAATCTTCCTTAAAACTATGGTAGTTCATATTCGGAAAGTAATGAATTATTTCAAAGAAAGCTAAAAATAATATGGGCAACTAACAAGGAATTAAAGCTTGCAGATCTCACTGAATTTGACAACATTACATGAATGTCATTTCAGTAATAAAACGCAAGGATCCCACTGGATTTGTCAACATTGTAAGTGTTACATCACCAGTAGAAAGCAAATAGCAATTTATTTACTTTCCTACTCTATTGGAATGCCTACAAGTAGCAATGTACTTAGGTACTGAACAGAGTATATGAAGTTCTACTTATGTAGATGAGGGACTAGCCATTCATGCTTTCATTAACTTGAACATTTAGCATGCAATTCCTCCTTTGTTGGTCTGCCTGGCCACAAGAGTTTTTAGCACTATAAGGAATGAAGTGAGTCCAAGAAAAAATACCTAAAAGACCTGCTAGTAATTTTCTTTACTCGCTGCGGTTTATTGAGAATTCATCTTATTAAAACTTAAAACTCATAAGTCGTCTTGACAAGTGTAAGATGTCATTATTTTGGTAGCTATAGACAAAATGTTCTCTAGTTACACAAAATATTTTATCTTTCAAAGATTTTAGAACCGAAAGAGGGTAATGAAAGATTGAAAGTGAGTTTAAATATTATGAGAAAAATTCAATTATAACCTTATCTTAGTTTTGTCAAGCAAGGAGAAGAGATAGGAGTAAGTCTCACTCTTCTTTACCAGGAAAAGAGACTATGTCTGTCTTAAGAAAAACAAACTTTCATTTACGAATTATGTTGCAATAACACAATTAATTAGAACATAAAAAATTCAATTTAGTATTTTCAATAATTAATTCTTTTAGAAATTAACTACCCATTGTTTTAAATAAATCAATTAATTTACTAAAAACAAATATCCAACTTGAACTCCCACTTATTACATAATGTCTGACCAACTAGTAAACAAATAGGGCAAGAGGTAAGCGACGAGCGTTAATTGCATTGAAAATGCAACTCTTAGATTTATGAGACACGTGACATTAGTAACACATATAGTAATGTCATGTACATATTTTGTCTCATCTTATGCCTCGGGTCCAAGGTCTGACCAAGCATACTCGATTTAAGTCCACCAAAGTAAGAACATGTAAAAATTGACATAGATCTGACCTATAGAAATTTTTTGCCTTGGGTTGGAAATACCCTAAGGTCTGACCAAAGTTATAATTCAAAATTCAAGTGTTCTTAGATTGGTTGGCATAGACTTAAAATTTCACATAGGGTATACACATAAGTTTTATAAAAAAACATGTGTCAAATGGTGTACAAAGAAGCATGCAAAATATCTTTGTAACACAAGTTAAGAAAAATATTTTTGTTAACTTAGTTTTTAGGCGTGCTAATATCACAGGAACCATTACAAATTGACCAAACTCTATATTGTACTTCTGTATGTGTCCGAAGACACAAGTTCTTTCAATAATCGCCTCATATGCCGAAACATGTAGTGGCGCGGGAAAAAATTAAAGGTCAATTTAACCCAAGTAGTCCACTAAAGCCATGCAAATCATGGTACATTAGTGATTCATCATATGACAAAAGCAAAAAAACTTTAAATTTTCAAGAAAACAAGTTTCATAGTTTAATGTCCGTTTACTTTTGTCCAAATATGATTTTTTACAAAAAACACATAGCAGGTCGCAAGGAATTTCTAATTATGTCTGTAATTTAACAAACAAAATTAAATCATACTTCAAGATTAACTTATCGCTGGATACTTCGAGTATATTTTCCACACCTCGATAAGTTTTACAAGAACCTTGATTTAATTAAAACACGTTTCACTTTAAGTATTAGTCCGTTTATGATTTCAAAAATTCTTTTGCATATAGTATCAAGTCACATGGAATATAACATATAAGCACATAAACAGAAAGAAATAGGGGATGAGGTGAAGACAGACTCTATATCGAAAGCAGTAAATCATATAATACTCTGAGTTCTCAAAAACGAGTCTTCCCCAAACGGAGAATCAAAAGACTCTCACTAGGTTTTTAGCTCAGTACCTAGATCGCCACATGCATCATATAATATGATTGTGTGAGTCTTAAGGCCAAAAAAAAGAATAGAAAAAAACTTAATTAACTTTTAATTTTAGATCTATTCGTTTTCAATCTTTATTAACTTGTAATAATTATCAAGATTCTAGGTTTTATTTATTCTTTATGGCAAGAATTGCATATTATTGCCATAATTTTCAATTAAAACAATAAATAAGAGTTTACTAAGCGGATCTAGCGTGTTTTATAAGTGTGTAACCCATAACATCAAACGAGTTGGCTCGTGATGCCACTGCTGGGGTTTTAGAAACTAGTAAACCATTTACCTACGAGTACGCAGCAGGTGGCTCTAGTTTGATATTAAGAATTAACACACAAATAAAGTAAGAAACACTAACCTTTATGTTTAATGACAAAAGTCAATAAACGAGAATCTTGATCTTGAAATCTTTAGTGATTAAGTTACTACCTCTACGGTTTCTCACACAACACGTCAAATAAATACGCAACAATGCTAGTCGTTACTTCACGAGCTTCAAACACCAAGTGTATACTTACTTATTACTTGATCCGAAAACCAAAAAACCCTTGTAGCTTGAACTGAAAATCAGGAAACCCTAATTAGGGTTGAATCGAAATCGGTATAGGGAAAAAACAAGAAACCAAAAACCCCAATATAGGTTGTGTAGTTGTCAAACTAGAAGAACCAGGAAACCGAAACCCTTAGAGTGGGTGTATTTATTGTCGTATGTCGATCAGATCCCATAAGGGATTATTAATTACCGATCGTGACACATAGGAGAAAAGGGAATAAACATATTGTATGTATATGATCATGCATGAGCAACATGTGGTTTGCATGAAACATACATACGTGTGGTTTCTTTAATTTTTTCCTACTGGAAAACATAAGCAATAAGATAAATAATCTTTGCATGGTTTCTGGTATAGCATGTGTATGCTATATTAAGAGTTGTAAGTCGTGTAGGTATATAAGGATATGTTATGTGTTGTATGTATTAAGTGGATTGAGTGAATAAAAATCAATTATGAGGGTTAAGGGTGGGTGTTTATACAGGCATCAAACCCTAGTTCTAGATAAACTATGACTCCTCATAATCCTTATCAAATAACAACACATATTCCCTTATCTCCAAAATTGATCCAAAAACCCCCATTCTAGAACCTATATGGCCGACCAACAAGGGGCACCCTTAGGGTTTGGGTTTTGTCAATTTTAGTTCCTTCGGTTAATATTTAAATACTCGTTAAGTTAGTTATAAAATCATAACGGTAACTAACGGTTATTTAAAATCATTTCGTGAAGCATATTAAACCTTCAATAATAAATAAATATATATTAAATGTTTAATAAATGTACTCTTCGTGTCTTAACGTGTGTGTCCCCAATAGGCTCACGTATTTCTAGTTGTAAAACATGTGTATCCGACTCCCACATTCTAACAGTTTGTAACATTGGCACAATGGTAATATATGGCTTTTTATGTTTCTGGTTTGTATTGATATTTAGTTTACTCATTTGCCTATGTTCTTTGGCTTAGCAGAGAGGACCCACATGTTTAACATATATACGGAGAGGAGTCTACATTTTGTCTTCCATATTAAAAGAAGCTTTGGAGAGATATTAGTAGTAACACATGTGTGATAATGGATGTTAAATATTTTGAGGCTATTATTGTCCAGTCAGGCACTATTAATCATTAAGGCTATTTGGGATTTCTTGTTTAAACTGCTTAGTTTATATGGGGCTGTTTGGAATTGGTGATTGAATTGCTTTATCTACCTAAATGAGGATTACCTAAATGAGGATATACGTTATGTGTCTGAGAACTTGACTAATATAACAAGAGAACACGTGCAACTCCAATTGATTCATGATAGGCTCATGTTTGTTCATGCTTTTCAGACTTCAAGTAAGTACTTTAATACAGATTAAGCACGTGGTGTCCACATTTACGACTTTTTAAAAATTCCAGCATGAATAACGTAGTATCCTTAAGCCTAAGTATAAATGGTTTAAGACAGGAAAACATCATATCTATAGGTACCCTTTCAGCTAATTCATGTGAAAACGGGTCTATTGAGGTTATGTATTATTTATAACGGGTTAAATGGGAAAATTAGAGAATGTAGCTACAAGTAAATGGGTCAAACGTGTCGAAAGTCTCCTACACAGTGTCAAAAGTCTCATATTCTGTATATATAATGGGTCAAATGTCGAAAGTCAACTTTAGTTCTGCATATTTTGACCGTATTTCACACAAAGTCATTAGCTAAAGTACCAAACCAATTTATGTGATCATGTATAAACATAGCACTACTGTAGTATCACATAGTTGAAGAATCATTTTTTTATTTGATATTTCCTTCAATGCATAATCCATTTACAAATATTCATAACTATCACTGAAACTAAGAAAAATGTAGCCAAGGCTGGTTTATCTTCCATCACTTAAGTTACAATTTGAACCAACATCAGGAATAGGTACATGACATACATTATAGAAGAACCCTCTGGGCCTGGAACATAATCTGGCGAAGGTGATGCCTGCTCTGGCTCCTCAGGGCCAGGCACGTAATATGGAGAGGGTGGGGCCTGAAGAGCGGCCTCCACGTATGGGTCCTATGGCATCCAAGGCAGCTCAAGGTACTCGTGATCATCGGCTCTCGGTGATCCTATGTCTGATAAACCCTCAAATTGGCTGGAAACCTCCATGTATGTAACCTCTGATTCATCCGAATCTGACATGACTGAATCTAAAAATTCAAAATAACTTATATTAGTATTTAATATAAGACTCTTATAGTAATATAAATTTACATCATAACATGTATATCAATTATGAATGCATCTAGTCCAACCAACTAATGCAACAAGTAGTGTATGCATGAATGTATGCACATATGTATGTCTCGTGTAAAACCCCTTTGTATGAATTCGATGTTTGAAAACGGTTATAGTCCAGCAAAAACATTTGACCTGGTTCTCTATAACCTTGGCACTTGATACCACTCTGTAACACTCCCAAATTGGGTCGCAGCGGAATAAGGGTCCGGGGCGTGTTACTTCTCAGATCAATAACACAAGATCTATATAGAACGACCAAAAAGTCGTTTTAAAACTGATACATTGGATTTAACAGATGTTTGATACAAATAGCCCGAAGCTTTAACTTGTTCATTGTTATTATTACGAAGATACTGGTTCACAACACATGAAGTATCCCAAACATAATGCAACCATATCTTTAGCATGACATCCCAAAACAAAATCACCAATGTATCCTTGGCACCTTATGCTTACTGATCTCCTGAAAAACATTGCTTTAAAACGTCAACAATAATGTTGGTGAATTCATAGGTTTGATAAATCATATATTGTAGGACCACAAGATTTCCCAAGTGTATGATAATGCAACAGATGCAGACATCATATAAATGTAATTACGTTGCCCTAAGCTCATGACACTGAAGCTCGACATAAATGAATACCATATAAATGGCCTACATTGCCCGTGATGATGTTCTAACCCGCAACATCCTATGTTTGACATGGTATACGTTCGTTTGCCCAGTGATAGCTAATCACCCGAACGGGGATGTCAATCCCAATAGATCTATTTATAACATTCGCGCTCACACTCAGCAATTGACAGTTCATGATAATGGGCTCAACTAGGGTTATCGCTACTTAGGCAACACGTAATCATAATATAAAACTTAACCACTTGTGTCCAATTATAAAACATTGCATGTTTCTCACCCCAAAAACTTGTAAAACAAATCATGTAAAACGTGGGGCTATGAACTCACCTTGAGTGAGCGTATGTCAAGTATATCACAGATAATGCGTCACGTAAATCGTCAGATGCAACCTATTTAATTTAAGGTCGTATAAGTACTAAGCATGATGATTAACATCTACCATATACAAGTCTACATAGCTACATCACCATCTAATTGTTTTGGTAAAATTGTGTTTAATAAGTAAAAACGTTTATAATTACCGTTTTAGTAAAACTGGCATAACTTTCGCGTTTTAAGCCCGATTTTGACGTTTCTTATGCCCACGCTTTCGTATTAGGACGAGTTATCATAATTTGACCTACTGGTGAACAGTAACTTTTACTGTTCACACCAGACCCTAAAGTTATTTTTATAGTTTTAGTTATCGTAAAACCCGTAAACGTCGTATTTTATTCGTTATAGCTCTGTTTTTAGCGATTCTTTCGAGCACGTTCTCGTAATTGAAAGTTCTATTGATTTATGAGGTTTACAAAAATAAAAGTTTCTGTCATGAATAGTAACTTTTATAAAAATAGTTTTATAAAAGTATTAATTGTCGTAAACTCGCGAAATTCATAACTCATTCGTTATTAATTGAAAATTTTCGTTTCTTATCATTTTGGAATCCTAAAAATATGTGTAATCTGTTAAAAATACTAAACTTGCTGTTTTATATAATTTTTATAAATTGTTTTATAAAAATTCTTTTATAAATCCGTTTATTTATCGTATAACTTGTTTTTACCGTAACTTTTTCGTTATTTATCCGTTTTTCAAGTTTCTTACATGCCCGGATTCGTCTTGAGATGTAGTATTTTATAAAAACATAAAGTAGATATGTTTATATTCGAATTTTGGACAGAAACATTGAATGACTTTATTAAGTCTATATTTAACCTTTGTTTTTATACTTTTAACTTTGTAATCTACCACAAGTCTTATATACCATATATGTTATATGTCATACATATATTAAAGTCCATTAGTCCATCATTGTCCTCATATGTCCAAATTACCAAGTCCATAATAATACTTTTAAACCATAAATTTCATAAGTAACCTTTAATCACTATTTTATACATAACCATTTTTACACATAAACCATGGGTGTACAAAAGTTATTCTTCCAATATAACCTTATTTTAGTGTTCATATAACATAGCCAAAAGTCCATAAACAAGATTTACATGTCATTTGCATTACTTTCACTTGTAACATATTAAGAAACCTTTAAAACCCTAATTTTGCACATACACTTTTTATGCTTAACCAAGAGTGTAAAATACTTATGTGTCCATTTTAACATGATGTTATCAACAACATATCTTATGAATAAGTGTACAAAATAATGACAACAAGTAAAATACATTTTACATGTTAAAAAGGTCCTAATGGTGATTTTGCTAAGTAAACATCATATATACATATAATCATGAAAATGAAAAGATAAAGGTTTTAGGTAACCTTAGTGATGATGTATGATGATGAAAAATGTGTGCTAAACCCTTATTTAGACTTTAAACCAAAGCTTGTAACTTTCTAAAACCCTAATCCAACTAGAAACCCTAATCTTCCTTTTCTTGTTTCCACACTTGCAAATGGTTAACCAATGCTTCAAATCATCTTAGTATATCTTAGGAATGATGTGTAAGTATTTGTAAATATTGTAGAATAAAAAATTTATGGAGGGTTTGTGTTTGTGTTTCTTGCCGTGACCAACAAAGAGGAAAAAGGGAGAATGGTTTTATTTTTGTTTAAGTGTTTTTATTATCTACGTGTATACTTGCAAGTATACATTCATATATAGTCTTAAGCTAGTCAAGGATGAGTTTACTTTGTCAAGGGACACCATGAGGGTCTTAGGGAAGTCATTGGTCTTTGTCTTTGGTCAAAGGAACAAGTAAAGGTTAGTATTAATGGTGTAGTGTAGTACAAAACCAAGTTGCAATTTTTTTTCATATTTCTTTGTATCCATTGCTAGAAATCCAGCCATAGAGAGATATATGTGATATATTTTTGTAACTTTTATGTATTAGGTATAAAAGTGGGTATTTGTTGAAGCGTAGAAAAGTTTTGGTGGTTCCGGGTATGCCTAAATGCAATTTATCGCGAAACGTAAACACTTTACGTAACCGATAAAAATAAAATGAAAAAAGACCATAATTATTCTCAAAATAATTATTTAATACTTGATTGATGTAAACGCTTAATTGTTTGGTGCCCGTTTACATTGAACGCAAATTTTTAGCTTACGCGATTTTACTTAATACATGAAATTACAAGCAAACGTACGACACTAAAAATAAATAGTAGATTTATCGACGTCATCAATGACTTAAAAACACGGGGTGTTATAAGTATATTTTTCATGTTGATTGATCGGTTAAAGATCACAACTTGGTTGTTATGTAACACGAAAAGATGAACTGAGATCTTTGTTTTTGGTTTTCTGATTTAGTTTCGAGTTTTATTTATTGGTTGTGGAGTTAAAGTTATGAATTGTGAGGAGGATAGGATAGTGACCTTTAAAGTGGATGAATTTGTTGTTATTGGTTGTGTCGTTTCGGTCGTTGTTCAGTAGGTATACACAACTCAGTCAAACTCGGTTAAAACCGAGTCACAACCAAACAGTACTAATCTTAACCTGCTTAAACAGTACTAATTATTAATGCTTCCATTAGTACTAACCTCATGAACACGTTGCGAATCATAACCCAAACTGCTGTGATATCTTCCAACACGACCACTTACCAGAATCTGATCTGATTTCCTTTGTGCCGAACATTGATAAAACCTTAATCATTAGAGTTTACAACTGCTGTTGCTATAGTAGCAGTATTAACCAAAACCCTGTTATCATAGCTGGTTCTTAAAGACATGTTCCTTAAATTGGAAGCAAGCAACAGTTAAAGTAGTAGTCGATATTCAAAGTCTGAATAATAATATAAACCCTAAGTAACGCATCAACGTTGCCATCTTCAACTTTTCTGGTTTATTCGTTTTACCAGCAGCAACTATATGAACGACACCAACTTTAACTTTTCTGTGAAACCTTATAGATCCTAGATCAAGAGCCACCAGGCTCTGAGTTCAAAAATAGTGTAATGAATCAGTTCTGTGAAATGAATGGTATTAAGAGGGAATTCAGTGTTGCTAGGACTCCTCAGCAGAATGGTGTTGCTGATAGGAAGAATAGAACACTGATAGAGGCTGCAAGAACTATGTTAGTTGACTCTAAGTTGTCAACCACCTTTTGGGCTGAAGCAGTTAATATTGCTTGCTATGTGCTAAACAGGGTCTTAGTCATTAAGCCTCATAACAAGACACCTTATGAACTTATTCGTGGAAGAACCCCATTGATAGACTTCATGAAACCTTTTGGGTGTCTTGTTACCATCTTAAATACCAGGGATAATCTAGGCAAGTTTGATGAAAAAGCTGATGAGGGATTTTTTGTTGGGTACTCTGTAGTTAGCAAGGCCATAAGAGTATTTAACAAGAGGACCAGGATAGTTGAAGAGACCTTAAACATTAGATTTCTTGAAAATACACCTAATGTGACAGGAAATGGACCAGACTGGCTTTTTGATGTTGATTCTTTGACAATATATATGAACTATGTGCCAGTTGTTGCAGAAAAACAAACTAATGGTATTGCAGGAACTAGAGATTACATTGTTACAATTCAAGCTAAGAAGAAGACAGAACTTGAACAAGAATTCATCCTAATACCTTTCTGCACAACTGATCCATTAATCTCTTAAGGTCCTAAGGATAGTAAAAAAGATTCTGGAATGAAGCCTACAGAAGTGGATGAAAGTAGAGCTTCAGATAAAGATGGGGAGGATGATCAAGCCACAAGAAGTGAGTTTGAAAGGCTACTTTAACAAGAAAAGCAGTCTGTACATCCTAACAGCACTAATAGTATTAATACTGTTAGTACACCTGTTAGTACTACTGGACCATCTTTTATAAATGATGATCCATCATAACCAGTTAATGTTGGTGAAGCTTTTAATGCATTTGAGGAACATCTATTTAAAAGATTTTCTCCTTTCAAAAATGCATTTACACTTCTACCTATTTCAAATGTGACTCTAATGGATGATACTGGAATTTTTGGTAATGCTTATGATGATGAAGATGTGGGTGCAGAATCTGATCTAAACAACTTAGAAAGAACCATGAATGTCAGTCCTATTCCCATAACCAGAATTAACAAGGATCATCCTAAAGACCAGATCATTGGAGACTTTAATTCAGTTATTTAAACAAGGAGAATGACCAAGATTTTTGATGAACATTCTATTGTATGTTACATTAATAAGCAAAGGAGAACAAATCACAAAGATTATCAGAACTGCTTATTTTCTTGTTTTCTCTCTCAAATGGAACCCAAGAAAGTGATTCAAGCTCTGGAAGATCCAAGTTGGATAGAAGCAATGCAAGAAGAGCTTCTACAATTTCAACTTCAGAAGGTTTGGACACTGGTTAATCTACCTAATGGCAAGAGGGCCATTGGAACAAAATGGGTCTTTAGAAACAAAAAGGACGAGAGAGGGATTGTAGTGAGAAATAAGGCAAGACTGGTTGCACAAGGTTATACGTCCCCTATTGGATTATGACAAAAAGGGGAAGAAGATGTTAACAGGTACAATTGGCAACTTATAGATCCTTGGTGTGGCATGGTACAAAGGAAATCTACTTAAAGGGAAGTTTTGATTCATTCAGGGAGATGATTACATCTCAAATTTAGGAGAAGCTTTGGCTTTATGATGAAGTTCGTGCATGACTTTGTTTGTTTTGACATCATCAAATAAGGGAAGATTGTTGGGATTCTAGATTTGATAAGACAAAATAAATAAAAGAATGAAACATAAGGACTAAATCTAGCAGATTGGAATTCTACAAGCTGGTGGAGAATTATGGAAGATTTGGTCAAAGATATCAAAAGATGAAGATCTCCTTAAGAAGATAAAGATAACACAAGATATTTCTTAATGTTTAAAAGATTTACTTGTTTATATCTTTATGTTAACTTTCTTTGTAAGTCATGATCTCTCTATATAAAGAGATCATAGACACATAGTTTAGTATCCAGAAAAGTGTGTGTGTGTACACAAAGAAAAATGTAGACGTCTATAGTGATTGTGTAGCCTCAAGGTAATCAAGGTTTTCCTTAATCCATGTTACTGTTAGAGATAGGTAACTGTATTATTCTGATCAAATAATATTGAGGCTTGGTGGAAACATGTAATGATAAAACCTTGTTTGATAATATATTGTTCTTTAAGAGTAGCATAAGCTTTTACACATGATTTAGAACAAGAATCTACCTCAGAATCTGAACTGGAAGAACTTCCTGAAGATGTATGTGCCATTAATGTAAAGTTTGTAATATGCTCTTCTTTAGCTTGGTAGCTCTTCTTCAGTGGGAGTTTCCACTGTCACAGTTCTTCTATTATTCTCTCTTCCTCTATTTTCCTGATTTCTAGGAGCTCTACATTCTCTTGCAAAGTGACCATATTTATGACAATTGTAGCACTCTACTTTAGTCCTGTCAAATCTAACTCTTTGACAATTTACATCCAACTTTCTGCTTGTCCTATGGATGAATCTCCTAGCTCTAATTATGAGCATGGCCATTTCCCATTGTAAATCCATTTCTTCTAAGTCATCAGGATCAATTTGTTCTAGATCCTCTCTTGCAAGTTAAGGAAAGTTGGGCTGACTAGCTAGAAAAGCATAGATCATAGCATCACTAAGGTTATCTCCATATTTAGGATTACATTGAGTATGAGCAGCACTAACTCCATAAGCAGTGTTATCTGCTTCATTTGTGCTGCTGTTGCAGTTGCTATTAGTGCTGTTAGAGGACACAAAAGCCACATTTTGTGGATTTTGGCTTATACTTGATGATCCTGCAAGTTCAGGTTCATATATCTTCAAGTTGTTGTACAAGTCATCCAAACTGATGGTCTCTATTTCCTGTTTGTTCCTCCAAATCAAAGCATGAGTCTTCCATTCAGATGGAAGACTTCTCAACAGTTTTAAGTTCATGTCCTCTTGTGTAATAACTTCGCCTTGAATCTCCAACTGACTAATAAGTTTTTGCAACCTATCAAAAGTTTGATCTATTGTCTCTAAACTTAATCCTGCAAAGTTCTCATATTGTTGCTTGAGTAGAGTTCTCTGAACTTTCTTGGATTCCTTGTTTCCTCCATACCTCTTCTCTATGGCTTCCATGAGTAGTTTCGCATCTTTGTATGAATGAAACTTCAGTTGATCCTTATTTGGTAGTACCATCAACAGAGTTCCTCTAGCTTTCATCTCATTCCTTCTGTCCTGCTTTTCTTATGCAGTAGTAGGTTCATATTCCTACTCAGTTTCTCCAACAGTTCTCTTTAGCACTTTGTTACCATTCATAATTACTTCCTAGAGGGAGTAATCAGTCATGAGAAATTATTGTTCTATCCTCATTAACCAGAGATCATATTCCCTTGGGTTGAGGATAAGGAGTCTTGCATTCAGAGTTGTAGAAGTAGTTTCTGCCTCCATCTTATCACTGAGAATTAGATCTAGTATGTGTTGTTGGTTTCTTCTTATTCAAAGCTTCACAACAAGCTCTGATACCACTTGTTGAGATCGTTCAAACCCATCTAGGATATGTTTTACAGATAATATAAATATGCAGCGGAATAATAAAGAACAATATATTATTAAACAAGGTTTTATCATTAAACGTTTCCACCAAGCCTCAATATAATTTGATCAGAATAATACAGTTACCTATCTCTAACAGTAACAGGGATCAAGGAAAACCTTGATTACCTTGAGGCTACACCATCACTATAGACGTCTACATTTTTCTTTGTGTACACACACACACACTTTTCTAGATACTAAACTATGTGTCTATGATCTCTTTATATAGAGAGATCATGACTTACAAAGGAAGTTAACATAAAGATATAAACAAGTAAATATTTTAAACATTAAGAAATATCTTATGTTATCTTTATCTTCTTAAGGAGATCTTTATCTTTTGATATCTTTGACCAAATCTTCCATAATTCTCCACCAGCTTGTAGAATTCCAATCTGCTAGATTTAGTCCTTATGTTTTATTCTTTTATTTATTTTGTCTCATCAAATCTAGAATCTTAACAGACTGCATCTTGTCATTCATAGTTCTAAGATATTTATCAGATTCAAGATGTGATAATTCATCTTATTAGTTAGCACAATGACCATCTAACTTATATTCCTCAGCATTGATATTAAAATACCACACTATTGATGAGGCATCCTTGCGGATTTATGAATGAGAGTTACATTATAATTTGGTTTGACATTTTCATGTTTAACCTTAGTATGACATCAGCAAGTGAATTCAGAAGGTTATGTATTTTGTTCTTGAATATTTTCAAGATTTATAAATACTCCCACTTACTTTTATAAGAAGAGATACTTTTCTAAATACTAAGTATTTAAGCAACAATAAATTGTTCTTTAATTGGGACAACAAAATGCATTTTACAGTTCTCATCTCTAGCTTGTTAATAATATGCTTCATAATATATTAACAAATTTCAGAACTTTAATCAAGACATAATAGGATTCATCCCAATCCATAAATATATAATGTCTTGAATACCTTATAGGTTGAAACTATATTGAGTGTATCCATGACACACGCAAAATTATAACCTTGATCGATTTTTGGAGGCCGAGCAATTAAAGTTATCAGAAATCAAACAATATAAAAATAGTTTGTTTCAACACATTAGACATACCATAATAATGTGGTATTCTATGAATATTAGAATTGTGAAACTACATCAGAATTCCTTAGATAACTTAATTCTCTTTAGGTCAAATACTTACCAATTGGGTCGAGCCAAATTTTAATACAAAGTATTTTAAACCAAATGCATGATATAACGTATAATCTTTGAATAGTATAATAACTCTATGTTCATGTGTTTCAAGAAAACAAAACATGTCAAGTATACGTTATAAGTCTTTAAATAATTCAAGGACCTTATTGTTCATGTGTTAATCAAGAAGACATAACAATTTACTACTTACTTTATGTTATGAGTCATTGATAAATTCAAGGACTTTATAATTATGTCTTAACAAGAACATAATTATTCTAACTAAAGTAATTTTGAACGCAAACTCTTGAGTTCAATAGTAATTTTAAGTTAATTTTATACTTCAAAATTATGATTATATAATTTAACCATATGTCTATTGACTAAAACATGTAGTCAAAATGTTGAAGTAGCTTACTATTATATCTTGACATTTAATTGTAATAGGACAACAAACATCTTGTGTATTTAAGTCCTAGTAAAATGATTAGCTTTCTTACCTTGCGATCAAGAAAAATCAATAATCATATTGTTATATGTTGTTCCTTGCACACACTTAAGATTTCTCACACTTGTGCACGGGACAACATTATTTAATACGACACGCGCTCGAAAGTATAAACAATATGATAGTGTCATAGATATTACAAGTAGATTTCGAACCATAACGTTAAAATAAAATGCAATTTTCTTTAAACCATGGTCATTCATATTCAGAAAGTAATGAATTATTTCAAAGCGAGCTATAAATAATATGGGCAACTAACAAGGAAATAAATCTTGTGGCCCCCACTGAATTTGACATCATAACATGAATGTTTCAGTAGTAAAACGCAAAGCTCCCACTGGATTTGTCAACATTGTAAGTGTTACATTACCAGTAGAAAACAAATGGCGATTTATTTACTTTTCTACTCTCTTAGAATGCCTACAAGTAGCGATGTACTTAGGTACTGAACAGAGTATATGAAATTCTACATATGTAAATGAGGGACTAGCCATTCATTCTTTCATTAACTTGAACATTTTAGCATGAAATTCATCCTTAATCGATTTTCCTAGCCACAAGGGTGTTTAGCACTATAAGGAATGAATCGAGTCCAAGAAAATTTACCTATAAGACCTGCTACCTATAAGACCTGCTAGCAATTTTATTTACTCGTGTGGTTTAAACTTATACATCGTGACAAGTGCAAGATGTCTTTATTTTGGTAGCTATAGACAAAATGTACTCTATTTACACAAAATATGTTATCTTTCAAAGATTTCAGAACCGGAAGAGGGTAATGAAAGATTAAAAGTGAGTTTAAATATAATTGATAATAATTCAATTATAACCCTATCTTATTCTTGTCAACCAAATGAGAAATAGATAGGAGTAATACTCACTCTTCTTACCCAGGAAAAGAACTATGTTCGCTTCTATGAGCACAACAAACTTTCTTTACGAATTAATGTGCAAAAACACAAAATAAATCAGAATATAGAATTTCAATTTATTAAATTATTGATAATTAAATTCTTAATAGAATTAACTACCCAATTAATTTACTAATTAAGAGTAAGATCCAACTTGACCTCCAACTTATTAACCAGAGGTTTGACCAGTGAGAAAAAAAGTAAGGCAAGAGGTAAGCGACGAGCGTTAATTGCATTGAAGAAACCTTAGATTTATAAACCGAACTAACATTAGTAAACGACGTAATAATGTCCAAGAGCATGTTTAGTTCCCATCTTATGCCGAGCGAGCAACGAGGTACTGACTCCAGGACTACCCTACCCCGATTTTAAGTCTACCAAGCAAGAACGCGCAAAAATAGTTAGAGGTCTGACCAGTGAACCGTAATTGCCATGGGTTGGAATGACCCTGAGGTCTGACCAGAGCGGCCAAGCAAATGGCACGTGTTCGTAGTTGGATGCATTGACTTAAAGTTTTTAACTATTGGGGTTATACACATAAAAGTGCCAAAGCAGTGTACAAAAGAGGGCATGCAAAACATCTTTGTAGCACTGATTTAAAAACCATTTATAAAGACACTGAACAGTATATGTCATGGTTCATGGTAACTTCCAAAGAACATGCACAAAAAAGAACTGAGAATCAGGATCAGCCGAAGCGTATTAAAAACGCTGAGTTCTTTATGAGTGTGATTACCACTTCCGCCTTAAAACTATCTCTTATAATTAGTTCTAGAGGAAGAGCCGTACTTCCCATAAGTCCATATCGTCCAATCTTTTATTAAATAATCTTGAAATCAAGTTTTCATAGTTTTAAGTCTTACAAATATATTCTCAAAATCAAATTTTGCATGAAACAAATAATAGGTCACAATGAACAAGTATTTAGGCGTGTATTTAATAGACCTATTTTACAATCATCTTTCACTTTGAAGTAATGTCCCGTATTTGCAATACATATTAGGCGCGTAAACGAGTAAACAAGTAATATTATGCACATAAGAAGACAAATACAAGAGATGACATTAAATTTAACAAGTAAACATGTAAAATCCGAGTTCTCTTGCGAGTCTTCTCCAATTGGAGAACCATAAGACCCTCACTAGGTTTTCAAAAATGTGCCTAGATCGCCCAATTCATCACAAAAGTGATTGAGTAAGTCTTATGGCCGGATAAGGAAACACAATCAGACTAAATATTTAAAAGATCTATTTTCCAAAAAAATAAAAGATTTTATTACTATAAATAAAAATCATGATCTTTTATATATATAGTGTGATTTACTTTCCATAGCAATCATAAGCATGGTCAAAAAGGAAATTAATCTACTAAATTAACAATTTAATTTTAATTCATTTTTAAACTATATTAACCATTAATAGTTATCAAGATCTAGATCTAACATATTTTATTTAATTATGGCAAGGATTTGCATAATCTTTGCCATATTTGCAAGAAAACAATAAATAAAATATAAAATGCAGTAGATCAAACATGTGAATTAAATCTAGGCGTACACAATTCAAGATAAGATATAATTCAAAAGTGTAACCCTAATGCCAAAACGAGTTGACTCGTTATGCCACCGTTGGGATTTAACAAACTAGGTAACCAAATTAGCTACGAGTATGCAACGGAATGGATCTAGTTTTAGCATATAGATCAACACATAAATAAATTAAACAAGTAATTTACTGACCTTTTGTTTAATGATAAAAATCAATAAACTTACGCCGGATCTTGATCTTAAAACGAGTGATTAAATTACCACCTCTACGGTTGCTCACACAACACGTCAAACAAGTACGTAACAATGCTAGTCGTTACTTCACGGATAAACAAACAACATACCACGATGTTCTTGTTTTCTTGTTGGGACAATCGAACGAAAAACCCTCTTAATTCTTATACGCCGATTACATGCATCAAGCAAAAGAGTAATTGACTATCCATGCTATATAGTTTGAACAACCAATCAAAAACCTTAAAAGGTTTTTACTGTCGTTCGCATCTAGAAAGCAAAAAGGGAATTGACTTTTGTTTGAGTTATGATTATACATGCGTGTATAAACAGTACATGCAATTAATAAATATGACATAGGGTTTTTCCTTTGTGCATTATATCGCATGGAATCTTTAGGATATATTGTATCATATAGAATATTGGGATTAGATGTGTCATATGGAATTTTGTGCATAGGACGAGTCAATCACTTATGAGGCTAGGGGTGGGTATTTATATATGCATCAAACTCTAGTTCTAGATAAACTAGAATATCCTCAATTCCTTATCACAATACAACTCTCATCCTTTATCTCCTAAATTGATTTCAAAACCCTCTTCTAGAAGCTATATGGGCCGGTCACAAAAGGACCCCCATAAGGTTCGAGTTTTGTCAATTTTAGTCTCTTCGGTTCATATTTAAATAGTTGTTGAGTTAGTTATGAAATATAATGGTAACTAATGGTTATTTAAATAATAACGTGAAGCATATTAAATCCTTAATAATAAATAAATATATATTAAGTATTTAATAAACGCACTATTCGTGTCTTAACGTGTGTGCCCCCAATAGGCTCACGTATTTCTAATGTATAACTTGCGAAACCGACTAACATATTCCAACATGCAGCACAAAGGTGATTAACTAGTGTTGGCCGAGTGAGGACTGAGGATTATCTTTTTGTTACATCTCTAGTTGTATTAGTTCGAAAACTTAATGCTGTTAAATTTTGGTATCATAAAAAGCCTTTATTGTTAGATGATTAAACCCCGTATGAATATCTTTATTATTCATCACTATTTATAGAGTACAAATGCAACCCATGTCCGAATTTTGCAAGTCAATGATATACTAAAATCTACTTAAAGTTTTCTTTACTTTCAAAGCTTGAATTGCAAGTGCAATGCCACGAATCGACTTTGATTTTGTAGGATGGGCAGGTCGGGTTTGTGTAGTAGCAACATGCTGGCTATCAAATCTGTCCACTTTATTAGCACTGAAAGATCTTTATGGTATGTAAGATTTCCCTTAAAAACCCTTATTAATCGCTAATCAAGCATATTTGGATCGCTCGAGTCTTGGAATATTTATCTCATTGGAATTGCCCTTAATCTTCTCTTCATCATGGAGAACTATAATTTAAGATGTTTATCTGCCATGAGACAATCTTTGTGATCAAATGGTTGAGGTTTAATTCAAGTATCCGTGTCATGGTAATCATGTTTTGTCCCCAAATTCTGATTTCTACAGCAAACAGTATTCCATCCAATTCAATTCTGTTCGAGAGAACCGTATCTTGGTTTGCTTTTGGCCAAATCAGTGTATACTTTTTGCTGTTATACTGTGCAAGAGTTGTTCGCCTTCATATGACTTGGCTCAGCTTGGTTGTTAACAAGTATTGAGCTCGAACTTGAATTAACTCAACTCGTCTTTTAATTAAATCATTCGAGTATGCAATTTGCTTCTTTGTAGTAAAAAACGGTTATGACGCCGGTTTCATTTTAATTTCTTATGGCTTGTTTGTTTAATTTTTTTATTAAGTCATGTTTAATTAACAGATAACTTAATGTGGGCAGCCTCAGTTTTATCACTTTATATTTTCAGTCATCTTTCTCAATTAAGTCATTAACAAACAATTTTCATATGACTTAATAGATTCAGTTTTTGTCACATTAAGTTTTTTTCAAACAGCACCTTAGTCTTTTTTACTCGCGTTATAATAGTGAAAAACAGTTGCATTTACATACAGTAATATGCTACCAACATTTCTATCCACCGAGATGGGATGGAACAATTTGAAAACCAGACTTATACCTCTTTCAAAGCTATAACATGTTGTTCAAAAAAAAAGCTATAACATGAAACCATGAAACCTCAAGAGTCATTCAGTAATTAGAAAATCTGCGTGCACGGCGCATGACTTATTTTTTAGCATCACCCGGCTTAGTTTGAGGCTTTGAGCCATTAGTTTTTCAAATGGATAAGAATCCTTTAAAGTTCATTTGAACTTTAGAGGTAAAGTTCCCTCACAAGGATAAAGAAAACCGGGCCCCGCAGTAGGCCTCGGTATTATCTATGTGAGAGAAATTTACCTCAACTTTAGAGGATCTTTTTCCTTTTCAAATAAACGCTTTTACTTCCACTTACTTACGTCAAAACAATTGTGTAGCGATCACTACGAATAAAGACACTACTCTATGGTAATGAAACCACAATTTAACGCTACAAAAATAGAAAAAGGGGGATCCAAAAAGTTACTTTTACCAAACACGTAAATACAAAAAATGGACCAAAAACATATATAAAGGGTTTGCAACGACTTTTCATATGATTGTTTGATAAAACGACAATATATAATGCATCATACCTAAAAAATAAACTAAAATGCAATTATATGTTGGTGGTGTTAGATGAATTTAGTCGTTATTATTCGTTTAGGTCGGGTGGGCACTTTTGGGACATAATCATAGAGTTGAATAAGCATATTTACAGCTCATTTCTTCAAGGCATAATGGACTATTCCGACATGCACAAAAATGTCACTTTTATATGCATGCTTTTCATAGTTGCATTATTGAATAACAAGAAGTTTCATTTAATTCCAGTAAGTGTTTGTTTATATGTACGAAAGAGATAAGATCAATGTAAACTCAACATTTATCAAAGACGCAATAAGCTACTCATTTTTTTATTAAATTAAAAAAACTTACTTTCCACCTCTTTTTTTAAAATAAAATATCTTGCAAACGTTAAATCGTCAAACGAAAAAAAATACACCATCGCGACGAGAATTAAATCATCTTTTTATAAATGGGCACTTTGATATACTTTCGACGAACTTTTTTTTTCAGTCACGTCTGAAAAAAATCATATATGATTTTTATCAGAATCACATGTGATTTAATTAAATCATATGTGATTTGTGATACAAATCACATGTGATTTTTCAGAATCACATGTGATTTTTTCAAACGTGATTGAAAAAAAAAATTAAAAAAAAAGTTCATCGAAAGTGTATATCAAAGTGCCCCTCTATAGAAAGATGATTTCATTCTCGTCGCGATGGTATGTTTCATTTTGCGTAACGATTAACGGTTTGTGAGATATTTAATTTTAAAAAAAGGTAGAAAGTGGGTTTTATTTAATTTAATGAAAAAAAGAAAGGCTGTGATTGATTCATTGGATCTTTACTAAATTGATGATCTATGTTGAACTTTTCTCATGTATGAAAAGAAATTTTGAACAAAGTTTATTGTTTGTACCGTATATTATACGATCCTTGCGGATAGTATCGGGATAGGGCACCCCTTCAAGCGTGATGCGAGCTCCTTAAGAATAAAAGAGAGAAAACACATATATTTATTTATTTGACCAAAACTTAACTTTCATTAATAAACCCATTCAGTATATATAGCCGAATAAAACACAAGATAAACAATAGGAAAATGATAAACATTCCCAAACAAATATATATCCTAAAACGACTCAAACACATATCCTAACACATATTAAACTATGATAATTATCCTAATCCTATTTGATAGTTATCCGCGACTTCGCGGTCGTAACACTCCCTACCCCTTCAGAAACCACCTTATCCTCAAGGTGTTGTCTAAAAAGGATCTTGATTCCGGGATCCCATAATCTTCTTTGAATTTCAGCCTCCATCTTTTTCTTCTTTCGCCTTCCGCTGTCTTGGACATAACACAACGCCCTTCTTTCGCCTTCCGTTGCCCCACGACTCTTCTTGCTACGAACTTTATTACTCTCACCAATATGGATAACACAGTCTATCGCACTACTAACCTAATCAACACGAATATCTTCATCAGCATCTAAGGACCCTCTAATTTCAGGTGAAGCTAATTTATGTTGTAATGATAGAATGGTATCTCCTTTCTTTTTATTGATATGCTCTTTCTCTTTCTCTGCAATTGCCTCAAAACGAGCCTCGATAATACGGGCTAAAGAAAAGGCTTCTCCTAAGGTTGTAGGTCTTGCCCTCAATAGTTCTATTTGTATCGTCAGTTTAAGTCCGGAGATATAAAACGATGTAAGTAAAATTCAGATATCCTCGTTACTCGATTTATAAGCATCTCAAAGTCTTTCTGATATTCAGCCATCGTACCCATTTGCAAGAGCTTAGATAGTGTGTCTTCCGCGTCCCGATCGCTGCCGCCAGATGCCATGAATAGTACTCTGACGAACAATAACCCGAAGAACAGTAAAAAAATTTATTTTTTTACTGGTGAATAGTAACACGTGAATAGTACTGCGTGAACAGTACCATGTGAATAGTAACTCTTGAATAGTAATTTTTTTAGAACCCTAAATCGGAAGCCCTCTCAACGAGAGCTCTCAATGAAAGCACCAATTGATACGATCCTTGCGGATAGTATCGGGATATGGCACCCCTTAAAGCGTGATGCGAGCTCCTTAAGAATAAAAGAGAGAAAACACAAATATTTATTTATTTGACCAAAACTAACTTTCATTAATAAACCCATTCGGTATATATAGCCGAATAAAAGACAAGATAAACAATAGGAAAATGATAAACATTCCCAAATAAATACCTATCCTAAAACGACTCAAACTCATATCTTAACACATATTAAACTATGATAATTATCCTAATCCTATTTGATAGTTATCCACGACTTCGCGGTCGTAACACTCCCCACCCCTTCAGAAACCACCTTATCCTCAAGGTGTTGTCTAAAAAGGATCTTGATTCCGGGATCCCATAATCTTCTTTGAATTTCAGCCTCCATCTTTTTCTTCTTCCGCCTTCCGCTGTCTTGGACATAACACAACGCCTTTCTTTCGCCTTCCGCTGTCCGTGGGGGGGGTGGGGGGGTGGTTGGGGTGGGGTGGGTTGGGTTGGGTTGGGTGGGGTTTTGATGGAGATGATGAGGATGAGGAAGGTGAGGAAGATGTAGTGGGTGTGGGTTTAAGATGATGTTGAATAATTTTAAGGGAAGTCATCAACAGACTTATTAACACCTACACCAGAATCTTTCAACGGGGCTTTGAGATGTCACTTTACATGTATTAGACACATTCCCTGCTAGTGGACTAATTATAGTTGATGAATCATCAAGCTATAGGTCTGAGACCCTTCAAAACCCGATGGATACCCTAAAAGAACTCATTTTTTATCGCTCTCGGCTCGAGCTTACATTGTTTAACGTGTGGATAATGCGACACAGCCGAGAGAGCACAACATCCCATAATCATGGATTTCCAGACCTACATCTCCATAGGTGTCTTTTTTCTCAATCGTTGTCGATGGACCTATAGATAAGTATGCGGCGTACATGCCGCTTTCGCCCAGAGGTCTTGAGGCAATCCAGACTGAATCAATACCAACGTACCTTATCCATGAGAAGTTTCTGTTCATACGTTCGCTAGCCCATTCTGCAGCGTGCGAACTCGGCAGACTGACATGATAAAACTAGCAATCCCACTCACAATGCATAGGTGAATAGTGATCGATGAACAGTCTTTTTTTTAGAACCCTAAATCGGAAGCCCTCTCAACGAGAGCTCTCAATGAAAGCACCAATTGATACGATCCTTGCGGATAGTATCGGGATAGGGCACCCCTTCAAGCGTAATGCGAGCTCCTTAAGAATAAAAGAGAGAAAACACAGATATTTATTTATTTGACCAAAACTTAACTTTCATTAATAAACCCATTCGGTATATATAGCCGAATAAAAGACAAGATAAACAATAGGAAAATGATAAACATTCCCAAATAAATACCTATCCTAAAACGACTCAAACTCATATCTTAACACATATTAAACTATGATAATTATCCTAATCCTATTTGATAGTTATCCGCGACTTCGCGGTCGTAACACTCCCCACCCCTTCAGAAACCACCTTATCCTCAAGGTGTTGTCTAAAAACGATCTTGATTCCGGGATCCCATAATCTTCTTTGAATTTTAGCCTCCATCTTTTTCTTCCTCCGCCTTCCGCTGTCTTGGACATAACACAACGCCCTTCTTTCGCCTTCCGTTGCCCCACGACTCTTCTTGCTACGAACTTTATTACTCTCACCAATATGGATAACACAGTCTATCGCACTACTAACCTCATCAACACGAATATCTTCATCAACATCTAAGGACCCTTTTAATTTTAGGTGAAACCAATTTATGTTGTAATGGTAGAATGGTATCTCCTTTCTTTTTATTGATATGCTCTTTCTATTTCTCTGCAATAGCCTCAAAACAAGCCTTGATAATACGGGCTAAGGAAAAGGCTTCTCCTAAAGTTGTAGGTTTGCCCTCAATAGTTCTATTTGTATTATCAGTTTAAGTCCGGAGATATAAAACGATGTAAGTAAAGATTCAGAGATCCCAATTACTCGATTTATAAGCATCTCAAAGTCTTTCTGATATTCAGCCATCGTACTCATTTGCAAGAGCTTAGATAGTGCGTCTTCTGCGTCCCGATCGCTGCCGCCAGATGCCATGAATAGTACTCTGACGAACAATAACCGGAAGAACAGTAAAAAAAATTATTTTTTTACTGGTGAACAGTAACACGTTAATAGTATCGCGTGAACAGTACCACATGAATAGTAACCCGTGAATAGCAAAAAATAATAATTTGGAACCCTAAATCGAAAGCCCTCTCAACGAGAGCTCTCAATGAAAGCACCAATTGATACGATCCTTGCGGATAGTATCGGGATAGGGCACCCCTTCAAACGTGATGCGAGCTCCTTAAGAATAAAAGAGAGAAAACACCGATATTTATTTATTTGACTAAAACTTAACTTTCATTAATAAACCCATTCGGTATATATAGCCGAATAAAACACAAGATAAACAATAGGAAAATGATAAACATTCCCAAACAAATACCTATCCTGAAACGACTCAAACACATATCCTAACACATATTAAACTATGATAATTATCCTAATCCTATTTGATAGTTATCCGCGACTTCGCGGTCGTAACAGTATATGTTGATGATCTATAACTTTTGATGCAAAGTCGATATGACTAAATGTTTCTCGAATGATTGTTCATTGCGTCTTTTTAGTCTAATCACATTTACTTGGTTACTATTTGTGTTTGATTACGTGTCGTCTTTGAAAACTTTGTTACGGTGATAATGAGATGTCGACGCAGCCTAGCTACCTTTCAAGTTATATCAAAAGGTATCGACTCCTGTTATATGAAATTAAGAATTAACTGATCATCAATATAATTATGTGAGTCTTGATCCCGAATCATTTATCAAGTCTGAGTAATTATCTATGATTGAATAAACAGATAGTGTACTTGCAAGACGTCACTATGCATCCGCTTACAAATTGAACGATCACCCTGTAATTAATATTTTTTACGAACAATTTGTTTCAAGTATACGTGTTGAATGACAATAATTTTATGGATGACGATAACTTTAGATGATATAAATTTAAGTGATACGGTCACAAACTATTTCACATGAAAATTTCAGGATACCCGCGTGACGTTGAGGCAATGTAGATTCGTTAGCGGGTATTATTTTGGAGGTAGGAACAATTATCTCTTAGTTTGAGGGCCTATTGTTAGCCATTTAGCTCAAGCTTATAAGTGGCGTTTTAATTAACTTTTTTTCTAATATTTTAGGTTTAAAAGTATGTTTAGAAGATGAATAGTAAAAATAAGGTGCTAAAATAAAAATATATAAAGGTATTGTTAGGTTTAGTCTTTATTTTAGCAAAAGTCCAGGGTAATCGAGTGTTACGTTTTCATTTTCAATTCTGTAAGGGTTGTGGGTTTGTTTGTCCCAAGCACAACCCATGTGTTTCACAGCCTACTTAGGGTTTGGAATCATTGTTGACGTGTTGTGTGTTCTTCAAGGTCGAGTTTCGCGCTAGTAACCAGGGTTGTAGGCTATCAATTTCTATGGGTATGTTTGACGAAATGAGTTGGGTATGTTTGGCGAAATGAGTTGGGGTTGTGGTTGGTGCTTGGCTGAGGTTGGAGCTAAGGCTAGAGTTGGAGTTGGGGCTAAAACTTATATTATAAGACGAAATTGAAATTTGTATTTTTGTATATGTTAGATATTTTTGTGGGTAAATAAGTAATTTACGGTTCAAAAGTCTGGTCTAAAGTTTTTAGCCTTTTTTATGGGGTTGAAGCTTATAGAGACTTATGACTTATAAGCCATTTCATAAGCACGCGTGACAAACGAGACTTATTTTATAAGTCGGCTTATTTTAAAGGCTCAAGTCTTGATAAGCACAAATAAACCCTTCGCCAAACATACCTTAAGTATGATTTGATCTTTAATAATTGGGTTTTTATTGTAAAAACCAAAACTAACCACTATTATAAATTTGCGTTTGGTGTAAACTGGTCCAAACAACAAGAAATCCAGGCCATATAGTTTGTTCAACTATATACGGTTCTTTCCAAATGAAGACTCGTAAGGTTTTTATTCCTTATTTTATAGAAATTAGTATGACACATGTATAGAGTCAAGTTATTTTGAGGACTACTTTTTCCTCACATACTGAGGGACAGATCTGAGCCGTTGATTACATAGGATTTGATCAAATAATTAAAAACACGAAAGGACTAATATTGCTAAATTTTAAAACATGATAGAAGGACCTAAAA
>BQNB010015836.1:0-72575 GCA_026074375.1 Tanacetum coccineum
ACTTGAACGTGTGTAATCGTATACCTTCCCAAGAGCTAACAAGTAAAGACAAATACAATAAACATGTGCACCACCACACACGTGATAAAGTTCATAGCCCCATGCTTTACAATTATTTAAATGCTTTACATCTTTGGGGTGAGAACATGCTTTGTTTTACAAATTGGACGCAAGGGTACATTTTATAAAATGATTACGTGTTTTGCCTAAGTAGCGATAACCCATTGAGCCCTTTATCATGAACTGTTAATTACTAGATTGTAAGCGCGATTGTTATAAATCGATCTATTTGGGATTGACGTCCCCGTTTAGGTGAGTAGCGCTTACTGTGCCAGTTTGCCAGACAACAAACGTATACCATGTCGGATTTGGGATGTTGCGGGTTAGAACATCATTCACGGGCAAATGTTGGCAATTTATTGCATTCATACACGTCGAGCTTCAGTGTCATGAGCTTAGGAAAACGTAATTACTTTTTATGATGTTTGCATCTGTTGCTTAATCATATACTTGGAAATCTTGCGGCCCTATAATTGATTTACATAAACCTATGAATTCACCAACTTTATGTTGAAGTTTTAAGCATGTTTTTCTCAGGTCAATAAGGCACGAGGTGCCAAGATACATTGGGGGTCACTCTGTGGAGAGTCAATATTAAAGATTTGGGGCGTATTACATTTTGGGACATTTGTTATAAACCGAAATCTTTACTTATGTTGTCAAACAATTTGAAGCCATGAGCTTATGTAATGAACAAGTATTTTGTTGAATCCAATGTATCTTTTTAAACAACACGTTTAGTGGTCGTTCTCATATCTTGTGCTATTGATCTATGAAGTAACGCCTTCGGATATTCAACATTCCGCTGCTACCCAGATTTGGGGGTGTTACACTCAAGTCATCGATTTGAGTGTTCTTCGTGTATTTTATTTCGGTTATCACAACAGCAAGAAAGCAAAAGGGTTGTGGTTTGTGACATTTGTTTACTGTGAGAAGTTTATGTGGGTCGTATATGGAGGCATTTGAATTTCTCTTAGGTTTGTGTTTGAGATGGCAAAAAGATAAAAAGAGGCGTTATGTTTTGTGTGTGTTTAACGATAGATTTTGAGTGAGTGAATCGGTGGTATATATATCATCTACTTTTAGGTTCTGGATAAGAAGTTGGGCTTATATCTGTTTTTTTTAGTTTTCCTGAAAGTATTGAGTTGGACTGCGATGGGGCTTTGAGAGTTTAAGCCAGATATAATAAAAACTGGCCCAAAAAACGCGCTTTTTACTATGACCGACTTATATAAACCTCACTGTAGGCCCAAAATAGAAGAAAAAATTACGGAACGTACTATCACTTTTTAACTATTTACGACTTTCCATCGGCCTGGACAAAAAAAACCTTTTACTTTATGAAAGAAAAAAACCCCTATCGACCCAAAATAGAAAAAAAAAATAATCGGCCGTACTCTCACAGTCTCACCATTTAACTATTTACGACTTTTTAACGTGATAAACTTTACTTATTAAATATACAATACATATCTTTCCATTCATTCAAATTAAAAAAACATCAGCGGAAACATTTTCGAAATGCTACTAGCATACGTACGATTTTATAAAAAAATTTGAATTTAAAACACCCTAAACTACTTAATAACTTTAAGATAAACGGCGTGGGAAAAAAAACCCGGCCTACGCTAATTAAAAAAAAGGGGGGGGGGAATTATTATTCGGGAAAAAGTTAGCCCCGCCACAACGCGTGGGTTCTTATGCCTGAGCACACAATAAAAAATAACCCGCCCCGCAGCAACGCGCGGGTACTTTGGCTTGTTAAGTTCATAATAATACCAGGGACGGGGTGTTTCGCGGGTGCCCGGGACACTTATGGATTTTTTCTATATAGTGTTAATTTTTGAGAAAAACAACGATTTTTCACAAATGTATCATAAATGCACCCGGTCTATCGAAATGTGTTTCCAGTCTTATCATTTTAATGAAATCTTCGTTTTAATTAACTTTTTAACTCTATTATATTACAGTTCAGAGAAATTTGTGCATCCGGTCATATGGCTTCGTCCCTAAATAATACTAATGTGATTTTTAACTCTCCCATTTATTAACTTGTCTATTTAATCAAGTTTTTATTCATTTGTTATAAGATAGCTTCAACTATTACTATCAAGGTTCCAATGGCTGATTTTAGTTTAATTCAACTATTACTATCCAACATACGATAAAGCCTGTTGAAGCGGTATTGACGATAATACCCATAAGCGAGTTTTTGTTTGATACGTTGTCTTCGTATTAGTATTCGATTTTCATTTCATTCAAACGCACATATTCAAACACGTACCAAAAACGAATAGAAGAGGTCCCCCACTTAAGAGTCTCGCCATCTCCTCTTTCATTTCCCGTCCTCTTTCGAGTAGGTTCGTAGAATAACTAAAAGTGAACATACCAATTCTTCCTATAAAAACCAAAATACGTTTATCACTGTCACCACCACTGCCGCGTCGGAGCGTTTGTTTCATACTAATACACAACTATAGAAATAACCGACGGACAATAAATTTATCATACAAGCTTTGTGTGAATCACGCCTCGCCATCTTCTATTCCATTTTCATCTATTTGATCAACGCTGTTGTCAGTGACGGAACCAGAAAAATAGCTTGTGGGGGGCAAAAAAATTGATAATAGCAACAAAATGTAGAAGGAAAAACTATGATCGAAATGATAAATCGAGTATTTTGTTTTATTGTTTTTGTATGTGAGTGGGGGGCAATATAGGTTTTGAGCGGGGGCCGGGCACTTTCGAAAAAAGGTCAAAATTAAAATAAAATTACACTAAATTATCAATTTTTTCGACGAGCCATGAAGGACATCCGCCTCCCATAATTACATCATAGATCCGTCCCTGACTGTTATATACACATTATATATATACGAGTAATTAAACAAAACTATTTGCGCTTTCAAACAACGACATAGAAAAATGATTATGAAAAAAATTAGGCCCCCCCGTCTTTACAAAGTAGATAGGCATCACTGCCCGGCTTCCCATTTCCGTCATTAGTATGGGCGCTCACCAGCTAATCCTTGATGCTGGCCACGAAAGTAGACAATGATTCCTCTTGTTCTACTGTTTTCTTCTAGAGAAGCAGGTGACGCATAGCGTAACTTTGCTAATATGTCTTCCTGTCATTATGTTTGCAATGCAGCCTTTCGCATCCTCCGTCCATAGAAGGTCACTCTTTTTTTTGTGTGACTTTTTTTTCAAAGTTTTATGAAAAATGTTAATGATTTCTTTTCTCCGGCTGACTATTTGCCTAAGGAACCTCGTTTAAAGAGCTTGCCAATTTTTTTCCATTTAAACTCATCAAGTCTTTCAAAGCATTTTGGGATGAAAAGGCTTAATAAATCAATTACGGCGGGCGTTCTACCTTGTCTTTGGTGTATGGCAAATCTCTTAAAAATGTAAATGCCTTATTAGTAATGACCCTGTATCCTAAGCAAACATCCTTTTCCTAAGCACCATTTCCTATCCAATAAAAACTTCAATCAAAGGTAAAGGTGCAAACTTTTGAGGTTTAGTTTCATCATGTCTGAATTTTCTGCAGAGTGTCTTCAAAAAATTTACTATCTTCCTTCTTCACTTCAATGTCTCTGTCTCGGACACATGCTAACCTCAATTAATCCAACCTCATCCTCCATAATCCAACCTAATCTGAACCTCTACCTCATATAACAATCCTCCGTAGCGGCTTTTTAATGGACCAAGAAAATCATCATCTAATCCTCATGACAGACCCATACCTTTCGATGTCAATCATCCGAAGGAGATTTTTTTCGACCACCCAACAACAAGAATTCATACCCCACCACAGATCTGTCCGTAATGTAATGTTAATCTTGTTCCACGATTTATAAAAGTACTAATTAAGAATCGTCTAGGTATACACTCCCATATAGCTGTAAGAATTGGTCCCACTTAAGAACTAATAGTTGTTCCCACTAAACCCTAGCCAAGCCCCTGAAAGTTTCACTGCGTTCCTTAACTTAGTACCCATAGGACCCGAAAGGCATTTTATTTTTTGTGAAGCAAAGAAACGCCTAGGATTAGAGTAAATGAACGCAGGGTCTATTTTTTCTAATTTTTTTTTGAAAGGGATTAGGTCAGGGCGTGGGGGGTCCTATTTTTTTTTTTTTTTTTTTTTTTCTTTTTTTTTTTTTTCTTTTTTTTTTTCTTTTCCCATTTGTTCTTATAGGCTGGGGCACGATCCGTTTCCGTACATCTTTTCCTCATTCTTTTTATTTTTCCTTATTTTTTTATTTTTTTTTTTCACTTTTTTTTTGATTTTTGTTCTCCTCAACTTCTTTACTTTATCTCTTCCTCATCAATTCATCTTTTCTTTCTCCTCTCCTGCCATTTGTATTTGGTGCATACCCCTTGTATGGAGCGAACCGGAGGCATTTGAAGAAGTGGGAATCCACCACAAAGATTGATTCGCACCTACTATCTATTCGACACGATGGAGTAACCTTCCTGGGACATGAATGCCATCAATTGACGATCTTTAAAAAATCAACGACGACATCTCCAACTAGGTTGTCACTCCTCTTTAACCCATCCACCCTGCATCACACCAACCACCAAACACCAACCTATCCCCCCCCCCACCAACCCACCCCAACCCACAACCCCCTCACCAACCCAAACCAACCCACCAAACCCCACAACACACCGGCAACCACCGAATCCAACTCAACCCCAACACCCACCAACCGTTTTGGAGAAGAACTCCCAATCATCGATCAGAGTGCAACACTTCAAACTTACTCATTATCTCACACGTTGTCACCAAGCCTCGGCTTGACAGCCGCCCCCAAGCGTTTACTAACTTCCGTCATTTATTGCTACTTGATATATGGAGCATCCACGATGCTATACCCTGTACCGCGAGGCAGGCCAGCCTCTCAATACCGGCTTTGGCCCTCTTCTGTCTTTTGCCTGATCCCGGCGACATACAGGCGGACCGCCCACCTATCCAAAACAATCAATCATGCTCCCGCTCCGCTATCTGCCTTGGTCCACTCTAAAACCGGCCAATATGCCATTGGGGTCCAGGCGAACATGCAAACCACCCAGCGTTGAAGAGGTTGCACACTTACTTCAGGTTTTTCTTTCCCCCCCCTATCCCTATAAACCATCCCGGTCGGACCAGAACCCATCCTTTAACTACTACTTCCAATGACCTCCGGATGCTAGCCTATGCCGATTGATTGCCACTTTAATAAATCCTTATCCTCTTTACTATTGTTCAACCCGGAGAGGGTTGGTCCCTTCTGGTCGGAGATCATTGCACATATACAATGGGAATAGATTTTACAACACTGCATCTTAGCGTACGTGTTTTCTTTGTTTATCCTCCCACAAAACGGGATACCTAATCCATCTATTATATACCGTGGCGTATGTATGATGGGACTATGCTATGTCATTTTCTGCAATAACCCCCATACCCCAACGGTCCTTCCAATGATTCCATTAAAAGGAGACAGTTGATCTCACCACCATAGAAGTCCTATCCAATGGCAGATGTTGAATGAGTTCGCATCACCCGACTTTCATCACCCCACCCAAAGTGTTATTTACACTAAGTGGCCATTTTAATTTCACAACCGAGCTAAAACCCTACTCACGAAGTTGAGCCGGTACCATTTGGTTTCTTATTTCCGGATGTGAGGTCGATTAAAACAACATGATCAAGATATTATCAAATGATGACCCTCTCGTCAATACCCATGCGGAGCACTTGGTGCCCTCCGACCTCTATCTGCTTCTATTATTTAGCGGGACCTTATCCTGCTCCCTCATCGTTCCCCACAGGGATGGAATGATATATCGAGGTCGGGGGGTGAGAAACTTTGAGTTATTCTTCCAGTCTACAAACATTTTTTACCCGTGACAGCAATCATTAAAATTTGCCTGAGCTTCTCATTTTTCCGGAAGGTCTCTCCAACAACCTTTCTTTTTTTTCTTTCTTTCCTTCTACCCGGCTGTTCTTATTTCCCGTTGTTTTGGCTTCAGCTCCCGATTATGTGCGACAAGATTCCTTCCGGACTTGAGCAATATTCCTACGATTTGTTTATCACTTAAGATGGTTGCATTCATAAAACTGTAATTGTTAGCCCCCAACTTCTATCATTCTCCGTGACACAAACTCGCAAAACTTGTTTGCGTTTTCGGCATTTTCAAACCGTGGTTTGTACAATTGGAGTCGGGTCTATGAATTTTCCTTTTTTCAAGGCCAAAAATTTTCCTTTCGAAGTTATTCGTAGAGAAAGATGGAGAACCTGTCAGGGGAAAATCTTTTCCTTTCTTCTCTTCTCTTATCTCGTCTTAAGTTTGGCTGCGAAGCCCACCTCCCCCTTTTTGAAATTCTGCCTATAGACACTCCCTTCCTGTTGCTCCCAGGCCTGAGAACTTTCTTTCCTTTCTTGATTTGAGCGAGGAACCGCCTCTGCCGTTTGGAAGAAAAGACGGTGGTGGCAACTTGACATCACTTCGTCTACTGTTTTTTTTTGAATTTTCACCTCTCCCTCGTTAAATCTTTTTGACGAGCACCATGATTTGGTGATTCCGTTGCACGCATCCGGAGATTCTTCATGCACATCACTCCGTTCTTCCTTTAAACATTTCCCTTTCCGCGACATATATACCTTTGTAAGAAGTCTTCTGTGGACTCTCTCTCTAGTCTCCTTCTCATTGTCTGATGTATGTGGAGTACTATGATGATAGGGGTCTCATGATGCACTTTTTTCCTGTTGGAGGTTGAGTTTTTATTTCATGAATGCTCTCTTAGATCAGTGTAACTGTCTAAAGATTCTGGGGGAAAGATCGTCAAACCATAACCACCTGGCCGGACGGCCGCGGCCGGGGACCGAGGGGACCCGGACGGACCGGGCAACGTGGCGTTCTCCAGGTGAGTGTGGAATAAAAAACAAATGGTGACAACCAAGTTTGGGCATGGCCCACACCATCTCGTTTCCCTTTTGGCTGCTTTGGCTGCTGCCTGAAGATCTGTCATTGATCTTCAAGGATCTTTCGCTTAATTCCGTTGTAAATGTTTTCACATGCCATTGGCATTTCGTGTTTTTTTATGGGAAGTCCGAAGAAGTGGAAAACTATTCGAGAACGACCCGGGCGTTTCCGGTGAGTGTGGAATAAAAACATGTGACACCAAGTTGGCATGGCCCACCTTTCCATTTTGGCTGCTGCCTGGAAGATTTTCAAGTGATCTTCAGGATCTTCGCTTCCGTTGTATGTTTTCACATGACTTGGCATTCGTGTTTTTGGGAAGTCGAAGTGACGGATTCGAGACGTGAACGGATCAGTCTCGGCACATACCCAAGGTTGGGAGAGATCATCATCTTCAACACTGGATTTTTTCCTTCGTAATTTAGACTTCCAATGCCCGCCTTCACTATCTTCACTTTCAGAGTAATTTTCCGTATACCTTGAGCTTTCCTGACGGCTATCGGAATGCACGGAGGTACTCCGTCCTCTGCTTCCGAGTCTCTTGAACACGGTGCTCTCCCTTCTTTCCTTATTCTTGTATTCATGTCGTGGCGATCTTGATCTTTCGCGCCTCAATCTAGTGAAGACGCTAGGATTGCGACGCGGGCTGCGAGAGCATCTCTGTCTTCTTGGCGATATTGTCCTGGATTCTGTATACATTGATTCCTGTGCCCTAGTGCTTTTCTTCCGGGCATCGCCAAAGTCGAGCCTTGCTTTTACTTCCTCCAGCTTTTCTTTCTTTCTCTTCTCATACTCATACTTATCTGCCATGATTGGTAGTAGTTTCTCATAGTGCTTTTCACAGAACTCTTCGAGATCTACAGCGGATGTAGTTCTCACGGAGTCCTGGAGGATTTGTTTGTTCTTCCCTGTCGTATTCCGCACATCGGACTTGGGATGACTAGGGGTAGGTTGTTCGTGATTGCTCATGGTGAGTATTTTCAAAGAACGCAATTATATCGGTCTCACGGATGGCGCCAACTTGTTAGTACAAAAACTGTGTATGGGGGTGAATATGGGTCTATATCATTTATTGGGTTGGGCCAATGAATGGGTTGTGATGTAGATCTTGCACTAATCCAAGTAATGGAGAGATAATCTGCACAAATGAGAGTAAACCGTTAGCCTTACCGCAGGGCGGACCCCGCGATTAAGCTCCGGCGTGAGAGTAAGTATACATGTTTGTCAGAGAATGTCAGAATATGTGTGTGTATTAATGATTAGACAGAATGTACATTTTTGGAGTGTGAAATGACCCCTATTTATAGGCAAGCCTAATACAAGGGTTTCCTAGTATTTCGCTTGCGACTGTTAGTAGCCGAAGTGGGTCCCTTGTCGGGCAAAGGTCCACGTGTAATCATGTTTGCGGACGCGAGTGTTCTTCCGTGGTCAGTGTTTGTCCGCGGAGGTGCACGGGTGCGGTTTTGAAGATACTCACGTGCGTCTTTGAAATATCCGGAGCATGACCATTGTCAGGCTTAGCAGTCCAGCTATTTGTTGTATTGGGCCTGGGCCCATATACATATATTATGAACTAAGCCCAGTAAGCTTAGTGCTAATACTATACGTCATCATTTCCATAGCCCATTTGTGGCTTTAGTGGGTTGCCAGCAGATGGCTTCATTAAGCCTAAAAGCAAAAAAAAAACTAGCCCAAAAATCAGCCAAAAAAACTGGGCTGGCCCAATTGGTTTTATTGATTTTTTTTAAAAATTTTTGGTTACGTGGGTTCCTCATGTCCTCTTATGTTCTGCGTGATTTGACCGCCTGGGTCCCATATCCAGCTGTTATCATTATCTTTTTACTCTTCCTTTGTACCGTTAATCGGGAAGTGTCTTGGCACGTGTCATCAACTTACCTTTACCTGACTTAAATATACCATGGGTATAAATAGTCGATTCATGCCCTACTGTTTCTTTTTCATCTTCTTCCACTTTCCCACCATATTTGATAAATTTCAAGGTCTTCTAGTTGCACATCCTCCTTGATTCTACCAGTTTGTTTTTATTCAGGTTAATCTCTTTGTTTCTATTTTATTATGGGCAGTATTACATCCCTCAAATGTGTTCTTACACAAGAATACCTTAATGCTATTTGTGCTAAATATTTCGTTCTTGAGGAAGTTCATCCTTAATTACCAAGCCCTGATGCCACCATGCACGAAAGACCAACTGGTAAAGTTAGAATGTACACCCAATTCTTTGATTATGCCAACTACCGTATCCCATTTTCTACCTTCTTCGTGTCTGTTCTCACTCATTTCCGCATTCCGTTTTCCCAATTGTCCGTGTTTGGATTTGCCAAGGTTTCTCATTTTGAAATCTTGTGCCGTGTTTGCAATATTGAACCTGATGTTAGCTTGTTCCGCTACTTTTATACACACAATTATAAAAATGGATGGTTTGGGTTCACTAAGCGTTCGAACGTCCGTGCTTGCTATTCCAAGAATTTGGATTCCTGAAGTTTTGAATGATCATTTTGTTCTGGGTATGAGTTTGTGGTTAATGCTAATGCCCGGTTTAGTTGTTTTCGGTGTGTCATATATTGTCAAAGATCGAGCTCCTGCTCCCTCTGAATATAATGTGCAGCATGTTAATACCCTTATTGCTCAAGCCTCTCCGTTCCTTAGGTTCCCAGAAGAATTTCTTTGCTGGGTGGCTTAAGCCGTTATTTAACTTTTTGATAAAGATACTTTTAAAAATTAATCCCCGCTTTGAGTATGAGGACGGAGAGGGTGGGTTCTATTTTCCGTACGCACTTTGATTATTGTTTATGCTTTTCCCATTTTCTTGTTTCCTTATCCTTTTTCCCTGTTGTCTTTTGCAGAGATGGATTTGAATGCTTTTATCCGTACCGCTGATCCCCGCAAGGTGATGATTGTTGAAAGAGCCAGAGCTAAAAATGAAAGACCTATTGTTACCGGGGCCAAACATCACACCGTGACCCTACTTTCGACCTTTGTAGTTCATTCCTCCGGAGAGTTGTCGGCTAGTGTAGAGAGGGAATTTGTTGGAGATGCAAGTGTTGGTGATGGTAGAGATCAGGGGTTTGATTTCATTGCTGGTCAGGATAATGTTGATCTAACCGTGCCTGTCACTGAGGCTGTGAGATAAGAAATTCCTAGGCCCCGGGCGTTCAAAGAAAATGAGAGTAACTATAGATAGTGAAGGGACTGCATGTCGCTTCCCATACGCCAAAAGTTAAGGGCGATTTATAGGACTACTGGTGGTTCGATACTGGAGTAACGTCTCCTAGTGTTCTTTAACAGGTTGCTCAAGATTCTTGATTAAGGTAGAACAGGGTGTCCAGCTCTTCCTACCTTACCTTAATTACTTCTTCCGTGGACAGTTACTTTGGAGGAGGGCGGAGGGGGGGGGGGGGGGGGGAAAAAAACCGGTACTGAATCCGTAAACTGGACCATCCTTGCGAACTATAGGTCCCTCCGCAAGGTTCGTAGTCCTCTCTGATTCTTCTCATCACTTAGGCGCTAAATCTGCGGATCCTGAAGTTGATTCTCTTGTCAGGTCTGCTGCTCCGGTTATGACTGAGGCTACCACTGTTGCTATTGTTGCTACCACAGTTGCTATTCCTGCTGATTTTAGCAAAGATAAGAGTGCACCGCATCCGTCCGTTTTTGGTTCTTCAAGCTCATATGAGAAGACGGATCGTACTCTTAGTCTTTTTACAGGGAGTTCAGGTAGTGGTTTTGATGCCGGGAGCATCCGTGCGGAAGAGGCTGTAGGTGCCGGCTCGGAGGAAATCTATGTTCTGAGTGACGGTGACCCAGGGTTTTGGTGAATGATGGGAGGTGTATGCCAAATATGATGATCACTTCACTCCTTCCTGCCTTCTGCAGATTGTCTGCGGAATGAAGCATGAGCAATTATTTACTGAGTTCAATGTATCAGCCGCACGCAATTTGAGTTTGAGTTCCGAGGTGAGGATGCGTGCGGAGTATAATATCTTGGAGAAGAGGAAATGGAGATCTCTTGCGGAGGAGAAAAATATTTTGTTAGAGGCGAAAGACAAGGAGATTGAAGACTTGAAGTCTCAATTGCTTAAGGCAAAGGAGGAGTCCGCGGAAGTAACCTAACTCTGTGCTCAGGTTTCTGGTCTTGAGGCCATCGAGAACTCACTTCGAGGCGAAGTTGCTTCCGCCAAGGACCACAACGTCCTTCTTGAGCAAGAATGTAATTCTTTAAAGTTAAAAGTGACGGGCCTTGAATCTACTACTGCTGAAAAAGATCATGAGCTTTTTTACTTAGGAGCGTCTTCTTCTTCCTTGAAGTCCCATAACCAAAGTCTTGTTAATCAGGTATAGTTTTCCGTCCTTAACTATTTTCTTCCATAATTTTGTGTTCTCCATCTCACTCACATATACATACTTGTATTTTTTGGGATGCATGAGTCTAGAGATTTTCTTCGCGACATACCGTGAGAAGCTGGAGATGTATGAGGGGATCTTGAAACAGTTAGAGGAATTTCAAGATAATCTTATGGGACCCCTCAGGACTAGGTTGGCCGAGATTGATGCTGATTTCACCCGGTGTTGTATGCGCTTTCAGGAGAATTTTCATCCGCACCTCCTCAACGTTGTTGCGGGGCGAAGATGGTTACTAACTCATGGGATGAAGCTTCTTGTTAGTTAGTGTCTTAATTCAAAAGAGTACTTGGGAGGCTCATTGTCATGCTTTTGGTAGTGCTTTTGAGAAAGGAATGCAGGAGGGCCTAGCCGCGGGGATTTGAGCATGGGCAGCTGGCGATGTTTGATGCATCTTGAACTTTATTCCCTCTACGGAGGATGATTTTAATTCTGCTATCCGTGATCTCTACGACCTTAACTTTCGGCTTCTTCAGAGCTTTCCAACATGAAGGATTGCAGCACTTGGGAATATTATGGATCTTCTCCGTTGGACGACGCCGTGGCTGAGAACTTAGGTTGACTGATCTTCAAACCCAATGTGAGTCAGCAAGATGGTTCCCGTGCCATCATATCGCAGGATAGGGTAGTCATTGGGAAGCCTAAGCCTTGTCTGTTGCTTTGGATATTTGCCTATGGGAGAGTGGAGAAAATGGAAGGAATCTTATTGAACGTATCCCTTTTTAAAGAATGGTATTTAGTCCATTGCTGATCCTTTATCCGTGAGGCTTTGATTGAAACCGCCTGCTGAGGTTCCCGCCACTATTGTTGTTATCTACTGTGGTCATTGTTCCTAACTACTAGAATCCTTCTGTTTTCGTGAAGATTACGATAATCTGATTCAGCGGATGTGGTTCAGAGAGAAAGCACCAAACCCCCTAGGTTCCGGAAAGTTGAAGGAAAGATCGATGCTTCAGCCAGAGGTGGCCTTACGTTTTCCTAATTGGATGATGAAAACAAAAAAAGCTAGGATGCTATTTTATGAGTGTATTTTTTTTCCCCGGCGGTCGCATGTGACCTTGCGGTTTCTCTTGTAATTAAAATATCATGGCTACTTATAGTTCAGCCTGTTATGGTGTATACCGCGGCCGTATGTGGCCTTTTTGTTGCGGTATTTTTCATGTAACCAATTTTGCCACACTTTTTGGACATATTTGTTATATATAAATGTTGCTGCTATCTTTTTATATCACGTGTGATACCTTTAGTAGGATAGTCTTGTTTGGATATTTTGTGGGTTATTCTCCCGGTACCGGGTTTGCAATACCTCTTACGTACTTTGAGCTAATTGTGAGGTTACTCATCCTTTTGTTATACGGAATAACATTAATGGAGACGTGCTCCGTGTGTGCGCGGCTTAATCACAATAAATGACTTTGCAAAGTAATAAGATAGAATTTTTCAAACAAATCTTGTGAAGGTAGCTAATCTTCACTTTTTTCATTAAAATTAAAATCATATTACATGATATTTAAAAACTTCTACACGGAATAAAGTAAAAAATGCTCTTCCCATCACGGAGTCCGTATGGTTAGGCTGCTTACACTTTGTATATATAACACTTTTTGAGGTTGCGTACGTTCCAGGTTCTCGGTACTTCTTTTCCGTTGCGGTCTTTCAACTTGTACGATCCTTTTCCAAGTGCTTTCGTGACTTCGTACGGGCCTTCCCATTTAGGTCCTAACTTTCCAGTGTCTTCTACACGGCTTGCCTCGTTGCTCCGATACACTAAGTCTCCTGGCTTGAAGCTTGTATTTCTAACTTTGGTGTTGTAGTATTTTTCCATTTGCCTCTTGCTTTTTGCTTCTCTTATTGCTGCTTGCTCTCGCTTTTCTTCTATCAAATCTAAGTTGATTTCCAACGCTTCATCATTTTTGGCAATGTCTACTTCTGCTGTCCTGAACGTGGGCATTCCAATTTCCGCTAGGATGACAGCTTCCATTCTGTAAGTTAACGAGAACGGTGTGTCCCCATTACTAGACTTGGTCATGGTGCGGTGTGCCCAAAGTACGTGAGATATTTCTTCCAACCAGTTCTTGTTTTCTTTGCCTAGTCTTGCTTTTATTCCTTCCCCCAGACTCCTGTTTGCTCTTTCAACCAGTCCGTTCGTCTGAGGATGTTTCACGGAAGCAAAATGTTGTTGAATGCATAATTTTTCACACCAATCCTTGAAGGGGTTATCTCGAAATTGCTTCCCATTATCAGATATTATCTCTCCTGGAAGACCAAATCTACACACTATGTTTTCTCACATAGAAATTTTTGACTGCTTCACGATGATAGGTTGCTACTGGTTTTTGCCTTTATCATTTGTTACGTAATCCATAGCCACTATTAGAAATTTGACTTTGCCAGGTCCTTCCGGGAAAGGCAGCTATGTCAATACCCCATTTGTAAAATGGCCACGGAGATGTGATCGGATTCAGTTTTTCCTGCGGATTTCTTGGGGAGAGGGCTTGTGTACTGGCATCCTGTCAATGATTTTATAATCGTCCTTGCGTACTTGTGCATTGTCGGGCGTAGTAACACAAGTCCTCAAAAAGCTTGGCAACGACGGATCATGTGCCCGCATGCATGCTACACGAGCCTTCATGTATCTCCCGTAAGACGTAGTTTGCTTGTGAAGGTCCTACACATCGAAGCCATGGGCCTAAAAAATATTTTTTGTATAGTATTCCGTTGATGATGGCGAAACATTGTGATTTACGCTTATCGCTCTTGCCCTTATTGCCTTTCTGCTGGTAACTTTCTTCCATGAGGGTATTCCATGAATTAGGGGGTCATCCTGATCCCATTCTTCCTCTACCACGAGAGAGCACCTCTTTTTGCGTTTAGGATTTTTATTTCATTTCCTCCACCAGAACACCTGTTTGCTGAGATGTGCAACAAATGGTGGACGCCATTTTGCATAAGGCATTGCATTTTTGTTCTTTCTTCTTGGGACTTGCTTTATTGAGAACGCACGAACGGTGTCTAGTCAGTGCTTTTACCTGTTATAAGTATTTCGACCATGTCTGTTTCGTTCGCGATGTAAGTCCCTTTAAATCTTGGGTTTGCTCAAGTTTTGAGCGGTCTACATTACTTTGAGGTTTTTGGACTCCATTTTTCTGCTATTCGCAATCCCGCTATTATTGCTTCGTATTCTGATTCTTTGTTAGTTGTTTAAAACTGGAAATCTCAAGCGAATTACGTGATACTTCACTAACCCCAATGCCGGATCCGTGAAGTATCATCTGCTCCGCAGTCCGTCAACGCAAGTTGGACCTCATCCGCGTGACACTGGTTCCACCGTGCCGGGAGAGGCGACTACTTGCTTCTCTTGCGGAAAGTGTCTTGTCCTTCATCCTCTGGACTTTCCACAATTAAACTGGCTAAATACTTTCCCTCTTCACAGATACTCCTGGAACTGTATTTGTACTTACCAAACTCTCCATAATTGTATGTCCACTTTTTGCATCAGATCCAACGACTTCCGGGTTTGATAGTACGTTTTTGATGGGTTGATCTGTTATTACTGTGATAGGGTGAGCTTGGAAATATCTTCTTAGCCTTTTGCTTGCATGTATCAATGCCAGTACTAACTTTTCCATGGCGGTGTAGTTTATTTCCGGGCCCCTTAGCGCCCGGCTTACAAAGTAAATTGGCATCTGCCTGGCCTCCCTTTTCGTCATGAGTACGGCGCTCACCGCTTCCTTGGAACGCTGCCAGGTAGGACAATGAGTTCCTCTTTGTCTTCTGAGCGATTGAGCGTAGGCCTAACTTTTGCTATATGTTCCTTCATTTGTTTGAATGCAGCTTCCGCTTCCTCCGTCCACAGAAAGTCACTCTTTTTTGTGCATTTTTTCAAAGTTTTGAAAAATGGTAGTGATTTCTCCGCTGACTTTGCTAAGAACCTGTTTAAGCTTGCCAATTTTCCATTTAACTTCTGCACATCTTTCAAGCATTTTGGTGATTGAAGGCTTAATACGGCGTCTACCTTATCCGGTCAAATTTTAATGCCTTTAGTATTGACCTGGAATCCAAGTACATTCCATTCCTAAAAACTCCAAATGTGAACTTTTTTGGGTTCAGTTTCATGTTAATTTTTCTGAGTTGTCTTAAATGTTTCTTAACTGTCGCTGAAGGACTTATCCTCCATGCGGCTCATTTATACCAAATATCCACGTATACCTCGAGGTTTCGACCTATCCTGTAGCGGAATGTTTTTGGATCCACTAGCTTTGATAGTTGCCACCGACGTTCCTTAGACCGAATAGCATTTTTGTGTAGGAATTAATGCATTGGTTTGTAATAAGGCGGTTTTCTATCCCTCTCTGCCATTTGTATTGGTGATAACCTTGTATGGTCTAGGAAGCTCTTGAAGGGGTATCCACACAAAGATTCGTCTCTTTCCTGTCTATTTCCGGCAGTGGGTAATTTTCCCTCTTGGGACATTTGCCTTATTGATGTATATAAAATCAATCACGCAATTCTCCAAACTTTTGTCACTCTTCTTTACCATCACGGGTTGAGAGCCAATCATTGCATAGTGATCTTTCACTCATTTATCCCAGCTTTCACCAGCTAATAACTTCGTCATTTTTATGCTATGTTCTTTTCTGCGGCTTGGCACCTCTCATTTCTTTTGCCCTAACGCCGTGGACTACCCTTCCTACATTTAAATTATGCTGCTATCGCCTTGGGGAACGCCGTCATATCCGTTGGGGTCCAGGCGGATATATGTCTAACCCCGTTGTAGTATGTTTTGCAATTGCACAGTTTACTTTTGATTTTTTCTCCATGAGGCAGAAACAAATCATTACTGTCTATTCGATGTTCAGGATTGATTGCCACTTTGTATTTCCTCTTTTACTTTGTTCATCGGAGGGGGTTGGTCTTCTGGTCCGGAGACCATTGCACATTCAATGGGAATGATTTTACTGCTTCTTAGTGTAAGTATTCCTCCCATAACCGGGAATTTTATCATTCCGTGTATTGTTGATGGGACTGCTTTCATTTTCCCCAACCCTGGTCTTTCGATGATTCCATTAAACGGAGACGTTGATCTCACCACCATGAAGTCCATCTATGCTGACGTTGAATGTTTCAATCATCCCCACTTTCACCAAAAGTGTTCTTTGTCCTATGATGGCCTTTTATTTCAACCGCTGATCCTACTTGCGAAGTTGTGGCCGGGACCATTTGGTTTTTATTCCGACACGGTGTCGATTAATAGCAGTTGCTCATAGAGTATTTCGATGATGACCCTCGTCAATTACACATGTGGTGCACTTGGGAGCTCTCCAACTCTGCTTCTATTTTTAGGGGGGCCTTCGCTCCCATCATCGTTCCCCAGGGGTGGGAATGATATCTCGACAGGTCGGGTGAGACACTTTGATTATCTTCTGTCTTTATGATTTTTTGCTATGTGACTGGATCATTAAAATTGCCTGAGGCTTCTCTTTTCCGGAGGTCTCACCTTTCTTTTTTGGCTGTTCTTTTCTGCTTTTTTGCTTCAGCTCCCGGATTATATGCGACAGTTTCCCGGCTTTGAGCATATCCTTAATTTGTTTCCTTAAATGGTTGCATTCATCTGTATTGTGCCCCACTTCTCCGTGAAATTCGTAAAACTTGTTTGCGTTTCGCTTTTCAACCGGGGTTATCATTGGAGGTGGGGTCTTGAATTTTCCTTTTTCCAAGGCCAAAATTTCCTTTGGAGTTTTGCTGTGAGAAGTGTGAACCTGTCTTTGTCTTTTCTCCATCTATGTTGGCTGCGTAGTGATTTCTCCGCTGACTTTGCTAAGAACCTGTTTAAGCTTGCCAATTTTCCATTTAACTTCTACACATCTTTCAAGCATTTTGGTGATTGAAGGCTTAATATGGCGTCTACCTTATCCGGTCAAATTTTAATGCCTTTAGTATTGACCTGGTATCCAAGAAAAAAACCATTTTTTTATCCCCCTTTTTTCCTCATCTACAAAAGTGCACTTTTTTGGGTTTCCAGTTTCATGTTGATTTTTCTGAATGTCTAAATGTTTCTTCAATGTGCGGACGACTTCATCCTCCATGCTGGCTCTTTATAACCAATTCATCTGTATACCTCGGGTGAGACCTATCTGTCCGTGGAATGTTTTGTCCACTAGCCTTTGATAAGTTGCACCGACGTTCCTTAGACCGAAAGGCATTTTGTGTAGCAAAAAATGCCTTGGTTTGTAATAAACGCAGTCTTTTTCTCATCCTCCTCTGCCATTTGTATTTGATGATACCCCTTGTATGCGTCCAGGTGGCACTTGGTAGGGAATCCACACAAAGATTCGACTTTCAGTTCTATTTCGGCAGAAGGGTAACCGTCCTTGCCGACATGCCTAGTGAGGTTTTAAAATCCAACACCGTTATCCAACTGTTGTCCAATTTCATTTTAACTTCACGGGGTTGTGAGAGCCAATCATGATAGTGAACGTCTACTTTATTATCCCAGACTGTCCCAGCTTACTACTTTGTCATTTATTGCTATGTTCTTTTCTGCGGGCTTGGCTCATTTCTTTTGCCTAACCGGTAGAAAAACCTTCATTACATCTTTTAATTATGCCTCACGCTATTGCCTTGGAACGGCCGTCATATCCGTTGGGGTACAGGCGAATATGTCAAACTGCGTTGAAGAAAATGGTTGCACAGTTTACTTTTGGTTTTCTCCGTGAGGTCAGAACCAATCATTACTGTCTGTTTCGGATGTTACAGATTGATTGCCACTTTGATCCTTTCCTCTTTTACTTTGTTCATCGGAGGGGGTTGGTCTTCTGGTTCGGAGACCCATCGTCATTAATGGGAACGATTTTTACTGATTCTTAGTGTAAGTCATTCATCCATATCGGGACATTTTTATCATTCCGTGCGTTGTTGATGGGACTGCTTTCATTTTCCGCAACCCTGGTCTTTCGATGATTCCATTAAACAGAGACGTTGATCTCACCACCATGAAGTCCATCTATGCTGACGTTGAATGTTTAATCATCACCACACTTTCACAAATGTGTTAATTGTCCTATGGCCATTTATTTCACCGCTGAATCTACTAGCGAAGTTGTGGGCAGGAGACCATTTAGGTTTCTTATTTCCGGGCACGGAGTCGATTAAAAGCATGTGCCTATAGAGTATTTCGAATGATGACCCTCCGTCAATACACATGTGGTGCACTTGGTGCTCTCCAACCTCTGCTTTTATTATTAGGGGGCCTTCCGCTCCCTCATCGTTCCCCAGGGGTGGGAATGATATCTCGAGGTCGGGTGAGTGGCAGGAAACTTTGAGTTATTTCTGTTTAGTCATGCATTTTGCCGTGACTGGATCATTAAAATGACCTGAGGCGTCTCTTTTTCGGATGTCTCACCTTTTTTTTGGCTGTTTTTTCTGCTGTTTTGCTTCAGCTCCCGGATTATATGAGACTGTTTCCCGGCTTGTGCAGATTCCTCAATTTGTTTCCTTAAATGGTTGCATTCCATCTGTATTGTGGCCCCACACTTCTCCGTGAAATTCGTAAAACTTGTTTGCGTTTCGCTTTTCAACCGGGGTTGTCATTGGAGGTGGGGTCTTGAATTTTCCTTTTTCCAAGGCCAAAATTTCCTTCGGAGTTTTCGTGAGAAGAGTGAACCTGTCTTGTCTTTTCTCCATCTTATGTTGGCTTGCGTAGTGATTTCTACGCTGACTTTGCTAAGAACCTGTTTAAGCTGCCAAAATGTTTCCATTTAACTTTTGCCCATCTTTCAGCATTCTGGTGTTGAAGGCTTAATATGGCGTTATCTTTATCCGGTCAACATTTTAATGCATGTAGTATTGTCCTGTATCCCAAGATATCCCTTCCCAACTCCAAAGGTGCACTTTTTTGGGTTCAGTTTCATGTTGATTTTTCTGAGTGTCTTAAATGTTTCTTCAATGTCGCGGACGACTTCATCCTCCATGCGGCTCTTTATAACCAAATCATCTACGTATACCTCGAGGTTGCGACCTATCTGTCCGTGGAATGTTTTGTCCACTAGCCTTTGATAAGTTGCACCGACGTTCCTTAGACCGAAAGGCATTTTGTGTAGCAAAAAATGCCTTGGTTTGTAATAAACGCAGTCTTTTCCTCATCCTCCTCTGCCATTTGTATTTGATGATACCCCTTGTATGCGTCCAGGAAGCACTTGAAGGGGAATCCACACAAAGATTCGACTTTCCAGTCTATTTCCGGCAGAGGGTAACCGTCCTTGGGACATGCCTTATTGAGGTCTTTAAAATCAACACACGTTCTCCAACTGTTGTCACTCTTCTTTACCATCACCGGGTTGGAGAGCCAATCATGATAGTGAACTTCTCTTATTATCACAAGCTGTACTGCTTACTAACTTTGTATTTTATTGCTATGTTCTTTTCTGCGGCTTGGCTCATTTCTTTTGCATAACCGGTAGACTACCACTCTCTTTACATTTAAGATTTATGCTCCGCTATCTGCCTTGGAACCCGCCCGTCATATACGTGGGGGTCCAAGGCGATTATGTCTAACTGCGTTGAAGTAGGTTGCTCAGTTACTTTTGGTTTTCGCCCGTGAGGTCAGAAACAATCATTACTGTCTGTTTCAGGTTGTTAACGATTGATTGCCACTTGATCCATTTCCCTCTTTAATTTGTTCATCGGAGGGGGTTGTTCTTCTGGTGCGTGAGAACATAGTACATTCAATGGTATGATTGTTACTGATTCTTTTTGTACGTATTAATCCAATAAACTGGAATTTTATCTTTCGTGGTGGTTATGGACTGCTTTCATTTTCCGCAACCCTGGTCTTTCGATGATTCCATTAAACAGAGACGTTGATCTCACCACCATGAAGTCCATCTATGCTGACGTTGAATGTTCATCATCCCCCACTTTCACCAAAAGTGTTATTTGTCCTAATGGCCATTTTATTTCACCGCCGTGTATTCCTACTAGCGAAGTTGTGGCCGGGACCATTTGGTTTCTTATTTCCGGACGGAGTCGATTAAAGCAGTGCTCATAGAGTATTTCGAATGATGACCCTCCGTCAATACACATGTGGTGCACTTGGTGCTCTCCAACCTCTGCTTCTATTATTAGGGGGCCTTCCGCTCCCTCATCGTTCACCAGGGGTGGAATGATATCTCGATGCTCGGGTGGAGAAACTTTGAGTTATCTTCTGTCTTACTGACTTCATCCTCCATGCGGCTCTTTATAACCAAATCATCTACGTATACCTCGAGGTTGCGACCTATCTGTCCGTGGAATGTTTTGTCCACTAGCCTTTGATAAGTTGCACCGACGTTCCTTAGACCGAAAGGCATTTTGTGTAGCAAAAAATGCCTTGGTTTGTAATAAACGCAGTCTTTTTCTCATCATCCTCTGCCATTTGTATGTTGATGTACACCTTAGTATGCGTCCAGGGAAGACTTGAAAGGGGAATCCAAACAAAGTTTCGGACTTTCCAGTCTATTTCCGGCTGAGGGTAACCGTTATTTGGGACTTGCCTTATAGGAGCGTCTTTAAAATCACACTCGTTATCCATCTGTTGTCACTATTCTTTACCATTCACGGGGTTGGAGAGGCCAATCATGATTGTGAACTTCTCTTACTTTATCCCAGCTGTCACCGCTTACTAACTTTGTTCATTTATTGCCTATGTTTCTTTTCTGCGGCTTGGCCTCTTTTCTTTTGCCTAACACGGTAGACAACATTCCTTACATTTAAATTATGCTCCGCTATCTGCCTTGGAACGCATCGTCACTATCGTGGGTCCAGCTGCGATATATGTCACAAACGCGTTGAAGTAGGTTGCACAGTTTACTTCTGGTTTTCTCTGTGAGATCAGAACCAATCATTACTGTCTGTTTCGGATCCTCCGGATTGATTGCCACTTTGATCCTTTCCTCTTTTACTTTGTTCATCGCGTGGGGGTTGGTTCTTCTGGTTCGCGAGACCACGTTACATTAAATGGGAATGATTTTAATGATTCTTAGTGTAAGTATTATCCCTTAAACCGGGGTATTTTTATCATTCACGTGCGTTTGTTGAATGGGAATGCCTTTCAATTTTCCGCAACCTGGTCTTTCGATGATTCCATTAAACTGAGACGTTGATTACCACCATGAAGGACATCTATGTGTAGTTGAATGTTCATCATCCCCACTTTCACCATAGTGTTATTTGTCCGAAGGCCATTTTTTTGTCACCGCTGAATCCTACTAGCGACTGTTGTGGCCGGGGACCATTTGGTTTCTTATTTACATGACGGAGTCGATTAACGCAGTGCTCATTGGAGTATTTCGATGTTGACCCTCGTCAATACATTGGTGGTGCACTTGGTGATCTACAACCTTGATTCATTATTTTGGGGCCTTCCGCTCCCTCATCGTTCCCCAGGGGTGGAATGATTATCTCAGAGGTCGGTGTGTAAACTTTGAGTTTTCTCTGTCTTACTGCTTTTTGCCGTGACTGGTCTTTATAAATTGCTGAGGCTTCTCTTTTCCGGAGGTCATCACATTTCTTTTTTGGCTGTTCCTTTTCCGCTGTTTTGCTTCGCTACCGGATTTTATGCGACAGTTTTACCCGGCTTTGAGGATTATCCTCAATTTGTTCTTTTTAGGTTGAATTCATATGTTATTGTGCCCATCTATCCGTGTATTCGTATTAACTTGTTTGCGTTTGCTTTTTAATAAGAGGGTGGGTCATTATTATTTCCTCATTTATACTTATCTCCTCCCGTTCGTTTAACTTTTTCTGTTGTTGTTGAGAGAAGATCATGAACAACCCCGGGTTGTGAAAAAAGCGATAACGCAAAAAAGTTTACGAATATTTCACGGAGAGAAAGTCGAGGGCACATACTGCCATGAATGCAACATTTTTAAGGAAAAACAAAATTGGAGGACTATGCTCAAAGCGGGAAACCTTGTCGCATATTAATCCGGGAGCTGAATGAAAAGCAATATCAGCGGTTAATTGTTATGAACACTTTTTTGTACTGTGGGAAAACGTGGTAAGAAGGGTTTTTCTGCTATATATTATGAGAGAAATCATTGACTCCTGGCTTTAAGTGTTTATGTTACAGTACGTAAGTCCACGGCAAAAATATGCCGAAAAAGGGGGTAGGAGAAGTGGTTGGAAGAGGCTTGTTTAAGGACAGGAAGGAGTAACTCTAAGTTCCTCACCCGAACCACTACGACTGGATCTTCATTCCACCCCTGGGGGAATGACGTTTTATGAGGGAGAGGCATGGCGCCAGCTAATATTTGCAGTGCAGAGTGGAGGGTATTGGAGAGCACCAAGTGCACACCACTGATTGTAGAATTGTCGGAGGCCGTTCATCACTTCGAGTTAGGTAGCGCACCACGTCATAGATGCAAGGCTTTTAATCGTACTCCGCACGAGGAACGGAGGTTGGGTATGATTTGAAGAGTGATTAATCATTTCCGGTCCAGGGAATACTTAATGAGCCGTGTAGGTTTAAGCGCTACAACCCGGGGTTGGTTGTGTTAGTTATATGGGAAACTTCGAGGTCTTAAAGAACATTTTGGGGTTCTAGGGAAGGCGGGAAATGAATGTATCATTCAAAATGTCGAAGCTTTGATGGATCCCTTCATGGTGGAAGGTGGGATCAAAGTCCTTTGTTTGAATGGAATTCATCGAAGTCGCGCAAAAGACCCAGGGGTTGCGGAGGGAACGACGGAAAGAAAACTGACAAAGCAGTTCACCACTCAACATCGCGGAATGATAAAATTCCCAGCGGTTATGGGGAACATACAAGAAGCCAATGGAATACTTACACTGAAGGAATCAAGTTATAAATCAATTCCCATTGAAGTTCGAATGGTTCCGAACCAGAAAGACCAACCAACTCCGATGAACAAAGTAAAGAGGAAAAGGTCAAAGTGGCAATCAATCTGTTAACATCTCGAAACAAGACAGTAATGATTTGTTCTGACCTCACGGAGTGAAAACCAATAAGTTAATACTGTGCAACCTACTTCAACGCTGTTTGGAAATATGCGCCTGGACCCAATCGGATATGACGGTCGTTCCAAGGCAGATAGCGGATGCATAATTTCAAATGTAAGGAGCAGGGTTGTATAACCGGTTTGGCAAAAGAAATGAGGCCAAGCCTGCAGAAATGAACATAGCAATAAATGACAATGTTAGTAAGCTCTGGGACAGCTGGGATAATAGTACGAAGTTCACTTTCATGATGGGCTCTCCTACCACGTGATGGTAAGAAGAGTGGACAACAGTTGGAGAACGTGTGTTGATTTAATGATCTCAAATAAGGCATGTCCCTCCACAAGGACGGTTACCTCTGCGGGAAAAGGAACGGAAGGGAAATAGACTGGAAAGTCGAATCTTTGTGTGGATTCCCCTTCAAATGCTTCCTGGACGCATACAAGGGGTATCATCAAATACAAATGGCAGAGGAGGATGAGGAAAAAAAAGACTTGCGTGTTTACAATAACAAGCATTTTTTTGCTACAACTAAATGCCTTTTCGGTTAAAGGAACGTCGGGGCTATTATCAAAGGCCTAGTGTGGACAAAACATTCACGGACAAGATAGGTCGCAACTCGAGGTATACGTAGATGATTTGGTTATAAAGGAGCCGCTTGGAGGATGAAGTAAAGGTAAGACCTGAAGAATAACTCAAAAATAGCTTTCTCACCGACAGAGATATCATTCCCACCCCTGGGGAACGATGAGGGAGCGGAAGGCCCCCTAATAATAGAAGCAGAGGTTGGAGAGCACCAAGTGCACCACATGTGTATTGACGGAGGGTCATCATTCGAAATACTCTATGAGCACTGCTTTAATCGACTCCGTCCGGAACTAAAAACAAACGGTCCCGGCCACAACTTTAAGGTAGTAGGATCAAGCGGTTGTGTGAAATAAATTGGGCCCATTAGACAAATAACACTTTTGGTGAAAGTGGGGGATGATGAACATTCAACGTCAGCATAGATGGACTTCATGGTGGTGAGATCAACGTCTCTGTTTAATGGAATCATCGAAAGACCAGGGTTGCGGAAAATGAAAGCAGTCCCATCAACAACGCACGGAATGATAAAATTCCCGGTTATGGGATGAATACTTACACTAAGAATCAGTAAAATCATTCCCATTGAATGTACGATGGTCTCCGAACCAGAAGACCAACCCCCTCCGATGAACAAAGTAAAAGAGGAAATGATCAAAGTGGCAATCAATCTGTAACATCCGAAACAGACAGTAATGATTGGTTCTGACCTCACGGAGAAAACCAAAAGTAAACTGTGCAACCTACTTCAACGCAGTTTGGACATATTCGCCTGGACCCCAACGGATATGACGGGCGTTCCAAGGCAGATAGCGGAGCATAATTTAAATGTAAGGAAGGGTTGTCTACCGGTTAGGCAAAAGAAATGAGGCCAAGCCGCAGAAAAGAACATAGCAATAAATGACAAAGTTAGTAAGCTGGTGACAGCTGGGATAATAAGAGAAGTTCACTATCATGATTGGCTCTCCAACCCCGTGATGGTAAAGAAGAGTGACAACAGTTGGAGAACGTGTGTTGAATTTTAAAGAACTCAATAAGGCATGTCCCAAGGCACGGTTACCCGTCTGCCGGAGGGAAATAGACTGGGAAAGTCGAATCTTAGTTGTGTTGGATTCCCTTCAAAAGTGCTTCCTGGACGCATACAAGGGTATCATAATTACAAATGGCAGAGGAGGATGAGGAAAAGACTGCGTTTTTATTCAAACCAAGTCATTTTTTGCTACACAAATGCCTTTCGGTCTAAGGTACGTCGGTGCAAACCTTATCAAAGGCTGTGGACAAAACATTCCACGGACATGATAGGTCATCAACCTCGAGGTAAACGTAGATGATTTGGTTTTAAAAGGCCGCATGGAGGGATGATGTCGTCCGCGACATTGAAGAATAATTAAGACACTCAGGAAATATCAACATGAAACTGAACCCAAAAAAGTGCACCTTTGGAGTTGAGGAAGGGATTGCTTGGAGATAACAGGTCAATACTAATGGCAGTTAAAATCTTGACCACGGATAAGGGTAGACGCCATATTAAGCCTTCAATCACCAAAATGCTTGAAAGATGTGTAGAAGTTAAATGGAAAATTGGCAAGCTTAAACAGGTTCTTAGCAAAGTCAGCGGAGAAATCACTACGCAGCCAACATAAGATGGAGAAAAGACAAGACAGGTTCACTCTTCTCACGAAAACTCCGAAGGAAATTTTGGCCTTGGAAAAAGGAAAATTCAAGACCCCACCTCCAATGACAACCCCGGTTGAAAAGCGAAACGCAAACAAAGTTTTAAGAATTTCACGGACGAAGTGGGGCACAATAAAGATGAATGCAACATTTAAGGAACAAATGAGGATATGCTCAAAGCCGGGGAGGAGGGGGGGAACGGGTGGAAACAGTGCTTATTAATCCGGAGCTGAAGCAAAAAGCAGAAAAGAACAGCCATAAAGAAAGGTGAGACTAGGAAAAGAGAAGCCTCAGGCAATTTTAATGATCCAGTCACGGCAAAATGCAGTAAGACAGAAGATAACTCAAAGTTTCTCACCCGACCTCGAGATATCATTCCCACCCCTGGGGAACGATGAGGGAGCGGAAGGCCCCCTAATAATAGAAGCAGAGGTTGGAGAGCACCAAGTGCACCACATGTGTATTGACGGAGGGTCATCATTCGAAATACTCTATGAGCACTGCTTTAATCGACTCCGTCCGGAAATATGAAACCCAACATGGTCCTAAGGCACAAACTTATGCTAGGTAGGTTTCAGCGGTGAAATAAAATGGCCGATTAGGGACAAAGATAACACTTTTGGTGAATGTGGGGGGTTTTTGTTGTATTTGGGTGTTCTTGTTGTTGCTTTTTTTTTGGTGATTGATTTTGTGAATTTGATTTTGCATGTTTGACCATTCATGGTGTATTGATTGTATGTTTTTTTTGTTTGATTGTGATTGTTTGATTGTTTGATGTTTGTGCTTCTTGCTTTTGTTGTTTTACTACTCACTCCTTGTGAGGAATTTGGGCATATTGATGTTTTTTATTTGTTGAATGTTATTGTGTAATTTGCATGTGTTTGGTGTTGGTAATGTGTTGTGGTATTGTGTGTTGTTTGCTTCATTGAATTTGGTTATTCTTTGTTGTTGCATTGTGATGTTTGTTATGGCATTCGATGAATTGATGCTGTTGTGGGCCAGTTCTTGTTTGCATACCTGTTTTTGTTTGATTGGTTTGATTTTGGGTTGAGTGATGAATGACGGTGATGAGGTTGTTGGTGATTGGTGTGAGTACACGATGCGGTTGGACGCGGCTATGTTGGGGGGGGCAGGGGTGGGGGGTTGAGGGGGGATGGGGGGTGTGGGGGGGGGGGTTGTGTTCTTGTAGGGGGGGGTATGGTGTGGGGGTTGGGGGGGTTGGGGTGAGGCGGGAGGGTTGTTGTGCTTGTTATTGCGTGTGCGGGGTGTTGGACGGATGTATAGACCTTTGTTTGATGTGTGCATGTGGATGTCAGGATGTGTGTGATGTGTATTTGATTGCAATTTGACTGTGTGATGTATTTTATGTGCTGGGTGTTGGTTTGTTGTTGAATAGCGAGTTTTTTTTGCCTTTGTGTTGGTTTGATGATGATTTGTATTGTGGTTGATGATTTTGTTGATGCATTGTTTGTTGTAAGATGTGTTTTTTGATGTGTTGATTTTATTTTTTTTTTTGCAATGTTTTTTTTTGATATTGCATTGTGTTGTTATGATTTTTGATTTGTATGATGTGTTGCTTGTTGTATTGTAATTGATTGAGATTGTGTGGTATTTTTTGTGGTTGTTTTGCATTTGTTTGTTTGAGTGGCTTGTATTGTTTTGTTTCCTAATCCATCTTGTTGTGATGCTTTGGGTGACGGGGGGGAAGTGTTAGGATTGTCTTGTTAAGTGAATTGTTTTAATTTTGTTTTTGTGCACTCTCTGTGTTTTTGTGTTGGATTGTTATTGCTTTTTCCGTTATGTTCTTGAGTAGTTGTGATGTTGTTTGCTGCGAGTTGTAAAAGTATGTTATGCGATTTTTGATTGTTTTTAATTGTTTGACTATTTTGTGTTGATTTTGTTTGGAATTGATGAACATTCTAAAGTCAGCATTAGTTGGACTTCATGGTGGTGAGATAAACGTCTTCTGTTTAATGGAACATCGAAAGTCCAAGGGCTTGCGGAAAATGAAAGCAGTCCACATCAAAACAAGCACGGAATGATTAAATTACCGGTTATGGGCAATGAATACTTACACTAAGAATCAGTAATAATCATTCCACATTGAATGTACGATGGTCTCCGAACAGAAGTCTAACCCTCCGATGGAACAAAGTAAAAGAGTAAATGATCAAAGTGGCAATCATCTGTAACACCGAAACAGCAGTAATGATAGGTTCTGACTCTCGGAGAGAGAAACCAAAAGTAACTGTGGTGCAACCCACCATACTTCAGCAGTTTGTTTGGACATATTCGCCTGGACCCCAAGGATATGTCGGGGCGTTCAAGGAAGATAGCGGAGCATAATTTAAATGTAAGGAAGGTTGTCTACTCGGTTAGCAAAAGAAATGGAGGCCATTGCCGCTGAAAAGAACATAGCAATAAATGAAATAGTAAGATTGGTGACACGCGGCGGATAATAAGAGAAGTTCACTATCATGATTGGCTTCCAAACCCGTGAGGGTAAAGAAGCGTGACAACAGTTGTGAGAACGTGTGTGATTTTTAAGACCTCAATATGGTCATGTTCCCAAGGACGGTTACCCTCTGCCAGGAAATAGGACTGGAAAGTCGAATCTTTTGTGTGGTTCCCCTTCAAGTGCTTCCTGGACCCATTACAAGGGGGTATCATCAAAATACAATGAATGGCAGCAGGATGGATGAGGAAAAGACTGGTTTATTACAATTCAAGGCATTTTTTCTGCTACACAAAATGCCTTTTCGGTCTAAGGAAAACTCGGTGGGTGCAAAAAAAAAAAAAACTTATCAAAGGCTAGTGGACAAAAACATTCCTACAGGACAGATAGGTCGCAACTCGAGGTATACGTAGATGATTTGTTTATAAAGAGCCGCATGGAGGATGAAAAGTAGTCCGCGACATTGAATAACATTTAAGGACACTCAGAAAATCAACCATGAATGAAACCAAAAAAGTGCACCTTTGAGTTGAGGAAGGGATGTTCTTGGGATACAAGGTCAAATACTAAAGGGCATTAAAATTTACAGGATAAGGTAGAAGCCATATTAAGCCTTCAATGCCAAATTGCTTGAAGGATGTGCGAAGTTAAATGGAAAAATTGGCAAGCTTAAACGGTTATTAGCAAAGTCAGCGGAGAAAATCACTACGCATCACCAAAATAAGATGGAGAAAAGACAAGCAGGTTCTACTCTCTCACGAAAAAAACTCCGAGGAAGTTTTGGCCTTGGAAAAAGGAAAATTATAGACCACACCTCATGGGACCCCGGTGGAAAAGCGAAACGCAAACAAGTTTTACGGAATTTTCACGGAGAAGTGGGGCCTCTATACAGTGAAATGAATGAAAACCATTTAAGGAAACAATTGAGGATATGCTCAAAGCCGCGGAAACGTGTCGCTTATAATCCTGGGAGCTGAAGCATATACCGCAGAAGAAGAACAGCCAAAAAAGAAAGGTGAGACCTCCGGGAAGCGAACGCTCAGGCAATTTTATTGATTCCCAGTCACGCAAAAAATTCAGTAAGACAGAAGATAACTCCAAAGTTTCTCAACCGACCCGATGTATCATTCCCACCCATGGGGAACGATGAGGGAAGCGGAAAGGCCCCATAATAATAGAAGCAGAGTTGGAGAAGACACCAAGGTGCACCACATGTTGTATTGACGGAGGGTCAATTCATTCGAAATACTCTATGAGCTTTGCTTTTAATCGACTACGGTCGGAAATAAGAATCCAAATGGTCCCTTCGGGCCAACTTCGATAGTAGGTTCAGCGGGTGAATTAATATGGCCATTAGGGAAAATAACACTTTTGGTGAAAGTAGGGGATGATGAACATTCAACGTCAGCATGGATGGACTTCATGGTGGTGAGATCAACGTCTCCGTTTAATGGAATCATCGAAAATGACAGGGTGGCCAGGGTTGGTGGAAATTTGAAAAGCAGTCCATCAAACATACACGGAATGATAAAATTCCCGGTTATGGGGAGGACTACTTACACATAAGAAGAAGTAAAATCATTTCCCATTTGAATGTGCAATGGTCTTCCGGACCACGAAGACCTACCCCCTCCGATGAACAAAGTAAAAGAGGAAAGGATCAAAGTGGCAATCAATCCGGAACATCCGGAACAGACAGTAATGATTGGTTCTGACCTCATGGAGAAAATCAAAAGTAAACTGTGCAACCTACTTCAACTCTTGTTTAGACATATTCGCCTGGACCCAAACGATTATGACGGGCCGTTCCAAGGCAGATAGCGAGAGCATTTAAATTTAAATGTAAGGAAGGTTTTTTTTGTCCACGGTTAGCAAAAAAATGATGGGCCAAGCCGCAGAAAGAACATAGCAATAAATGACCGAAGTTAGATTAGATCGGTGTCAGCGATGGTGATAATGAGTGAAGTTGTCACTATCTTGATTGGCTCTCCAACCCGGGGGGTGATGGTAGAAAGAAGTGTGAACAAATGTTGGAGAATGTGGGGTTGATTTTAAATACTCAAAGGATGTCCGCAAGGAAGTTACCTCTGCGGAAATAAGACTGGAAAGTCGAATCTTTGTGTGGATTCCCATTCATAGTGCTTCCTGGAGCGCATACAAGGGTATCACATATACAAATGAGCAGTGTGGGAATGAGGAAAGACCGCGTTTATTACAATCAAGCATTTTTGCTAACACAAAAATTGCCTTTCGGTCTAAGGAAACAAGTCGTGCAACTTATCGAAGGTATGGACAAAACACTTCCTAGTGGCGGCAGATAGGTCGAAACCTCGAGTATTACGTGGATGATTTGGATATAAAGACTGCCGCCATGGGGAGGATGAAGTCGTCAAGAGACATTGAAGAATCATTTAAGACACTCAGAAAAAATTAACATGAAACTGAGCCCAAAAAAGTGCACATTTGGAGATTGGAGGAAGGATTGTTCTTGGGATACAAGGTTCAATAGTAAGGCATTTAAATTTTGACGTGGATAAGGTTAGTACGCCGTATAAGCCTTCAATCACCAAAAATGCTTTAAGGAGGTGAAGCAGTTAAGTTAAATGGAAAATTGCAAGCTTAAAACAGGTTCTTAGCAAAGTCAGCGGAGAAAGAAATCACTACATTTTTCAAAACTTTGAAAAAATGACAAAAAATAGTGACTTTATGTGGACGGAGGAAGCGGGATAGCTGCATTCAAACAATGTATGAAACATAATAGAAAGTTACCTTACAACGCTCATGCTTCAGGAAGAAAGAGGAACTCTTTGTCCTACCTGGCAGAGTCCAAGGAAAGCGCGAATGTACGAGCGCCTAGTATCATGACGGAAAAAGGGGCAATGAAGCGAAGGGCCAGGCAGATGCAAATTTACTTTGTAAGCCGGGCGCCTAGGGGCGCCCGGAAGGAGAATAAACTACACCGCCATGTAAAAGTGTACTGGCATAGATCAAACTTGGAATGCAAAAAGGCTATGACTATATTTTCAGACCCAAGCTCCTACCTTATCACAGTAATAACAGATACATACCCATCAAAAACGTACTATTAAACCCGAAAGTCGTTGGTCGGATGCAAAAGTGGAAGCATACATAGGAGAGTTTGGTTATACATTAAGGCCAGGAATAAAGGAGAATTGTGAAAGGGAAAGTGAATTAGCCTGATTTTATTGTGGAAAGACAGAGGATGGAAAAGGACAAGTGACTCCGCAAGAGAAGAGAGTCGCTCCCGGCACGGTGGACTTGTTCACGGATGTCATCTTGCGAACAGTTGACGGATGCGGAAGCAGGAGTGATGACTCACGGATCAGGAAGTCGGTGAGTGAAGTATAAAGGAACTCGCTTTGGAGTATTTCTGTGTTTGTTTCAAAATTTCTTTTGTTTGATGTAAGTCGTAATGCTTGTATTTAGGCGAGTGTGAGTTACATTTGTGATGTTTTTTTATGGGTCGTGGGGCTGGGGATTTTTCCGAATTGGTAATGTAGACTCATAACTTGATTCTCTGCGGTAGCAATACCAACAGTGGAGATGGGACCTTACATCGCGACAAGAAGAAACAGATACAATGTGGTCATAATATTAGAAAAGTTAAAAAGCAAGGAGAACTCCATTCGAGTGAAGGTTCTCTATTTAAGCCATGGAGTCACATGTGTAGCTAAGTACTAAGATTCGGATGTATGATTTTGTGCAATATGGCGGGTGTTAAGGTATGTGTAATACAAAGGGAGTTAGCACATCTCTGGATATACAGGTGTTGGTGGAGGGATTGAATAGATAATTCCGTAAACGAAAAAAGAGTCGTGGCTGCACCGTGGTAGAGGAAAAAAGAAGGCGGATACATGGATGACCCCAATTCATGAATACCTCAGGATGAAAGTTTACTAGCAGAAAGGAAATAAGGCTAACTAAGACGCGATAAAGCGTAAACACATTGTTTCGACATCATCAACGGAACAATACTATACAAAAAATATCTTTTTAGCCCATGGCTTCGATTTTGTGTAGGACCTTCCACAAGCAATACTTCGTCTTACGGAGTAGATACATGAGCATTCAATCGAGGTAGCATGCTATGCCTTGGGGACATGATCAGTTCGTTTTTGCCAAAGCTACCTTGAGGATACTGGTTTACTACTTGGCCGACAATGCACAAGGACGCAAGGACGCTTATAAAAGCATGTCAGGAATGCCAAGTACACAAGCCCGTCCCAAGAAATCCGCAGGAAAAACTGAATCGATACACTCGTGGCATTTTACAATCGGAGGTATGTGATATAGCTGGCAGACCTTTACCGGAAGGACCTGCAAAGGTCAAATTTCTATAGTGGTTGGATTACTTTACCAAATGGATAGAAGCAAAACCAGTAGCAACTATCACGGGAAGCCAGGTCAAAAAGTTCATATGGGAAAACATAGTGTGTAGATTTGGCCTTCTAGGAGAGATCATATCTGATAATGGGAAGCAATTTCGAGATAACCCCTTCAAGGATTGGTGTGAAAAATTATGCATTCAACAAATATTTTGCTTCAGTGACAAATCCTCAGTAAACTGAACGACTGGTTGTGAAAGAGCAAACGGAGCTGGGGGTAGGACTAAAAGCAAGACAAGCAAAGAAAAAAGATATGGTTGGAAGAAAGGAAAGAAATCTCTAACGTTACTTTCGGCACACCGCCACCATAATCAAGTAACGGTAATAGGGGTCACACCCGTTCTCCTTAACTTACGAATGGAAGCTGTATTCCTAGCGGAAATTAGAATGCACCATTTAGGACACAGCCAGAAGTAGGGACATTGCCGAAAAGATGAGTCAGCGTTGAAATCATACTTAGATTTGATAGAAGAAAAGCGAGAGCAAGCAGCAATAAGAGAAGCAAAAAGCAAGAGGCAAATGGAAAAATACTACAACACCAAAGTTAGAAATACAAGCTTCAAGCCAGGAGACTTAGCTGTATGTGAGCACGAGGCAAGCGTGTAGAAGACCACTCGAAAAGTTAGGAACTAATGGGTAAGGCCGTACGGAACGTCACGAAAGCACTTTGGAAAAGGTTTTGTACAGTGAAAGGACCGCCAACAGAAAAAGAAACGTACCGAGAACCTAGAAAGTACGCTAACCTCAAAAAGTGTTATAATATTACAAAAGTGTATGCAAGCCTAACCAACGGACACCTATAATTTAATATCATATTAATACCTAAAATCCTATAATTTTTATAATATAATTAAATAACAATAAATAATAATTAAATAAAAAATAACCCTATACTCTACTCTACCTACCCTAATAAATAAATATACACAATAAAACAAAAATACTAATCAAATACATAAATATTTATTAATACTCTCCACACACTTTATATATCCCAAAATAAAAACCTAATACCCCATTAATATAATCCCACACCCCGAACTCACATAAACTAAATATTACAATAACCCTTTAACCATTATCAAAACCCACCAAAACACCCACCACCCCACACCACCACCATTAACACACAACATAATAATACCCATAACTCATCACCCAATAACAAACACCCAACATAACCCCCTATCATTCCCCACCAATTAACCCATCCCCAACCCTCCCCCCCCACTTCCCCCACATTCATCTTAAACCCCCACCCTTAATCCAACCTATCCAATCAACAAAACCAACCCTCCCCACACCGTCCCCTACCACATCTCACCCTCTTTTTTCCCACACCCCACCCCCCCACACCCACTCCACCCCAATCCAACCCACCCCAACTTCTCCCCCTACCTTCCAATTATCCTCCACTCACAAACCCCAACCCCAAACCTCCCCACTTTATTCTAACACCTTCCCCACCACTCTTCAACTTCAAACCTACAAAACACCCCTGTCCCCCCCTCCTTCACCTACATCTCCCATACCCCTACTCACACCCAAACTTTCCTTTTTCCCCTCTTTAACTTAGTCCGTCCTGTTGAATTTACAAAACAGAGTGTCAATCACATCTTAACGCGTCAAAATTATATCAATCTCAAATGGTAAGTCTCAAATAATTCATACGTGTGCTGTGGTGACACTCAATTGCTCAGATTAGTCACGTGCATCTCACATAAAATAAAACATCTTCAACCAACAAAGGCGCACACTATCACATGCCCGATTCACATATAATAAACGCTCTACTAGTGAAAACACTCGGGAGATGTCTGTTCGCTTCTGCCCACCTGAAAGAGTAAGCTGTACCCTATAAGACTATCTGCTATGTAGATATGAATTTAACTTTCAACTAATATCTATATGTGTGTATAAAGTGGTTTATCCTGTAGCACTAAATGATATCTAGTGTCAATATCTCCATAATTTTGGCTGTGTTTGTCTGATCTCGCTCTGTCAGCAAACTTCTTACCCGCTCATGTACCCGAAAATATCGGTAGGAGCTCATCCAATAGAATAGTATACCAAGTACGGAGACACACCTTTCAAGTTTGTGTGTAAGACGACTCTTGGAGAATAATCGTGTTCTAACGATTTGATTTTAGACGTGAACATAGAGTGTCCTCTGTGTCCTGTGTTCATCCATATATTAATGTTCCAATCTTCCTATTCCGCTATCATATGGTAGGTGTTATAAGCCGCGTTGTGCTTTCACGCACATCTGTTAACGTCTGCCACGCTTATGCTCGCTAGCTAATCATATGAGCGTCAATGTATATGGATTTCCTACACTAAGCTGAGGTCGGAGTAGAGTGGTCCTCACCTCCTGTGCATTGCCTGTGCTCTGATAGACGCATCCCTTCCGACGGCCCGCCTAGTAGAAACAGCTAGTGGAAATGCAATCAAGAGCCTGACATTTAATCGCATTTATGAATTAAGACACGTTAGTATACTACAATCTGTGAAGCTTATAATATCCCTCTAGTGAGTTAACGCTATATCACACATCTTTGTGCCCCGTATACTCGTCTCGTTGATGTGATGGATGTGCGGTGGATAAATGCGTGTCTTAAGTATACAAAGCGCTGACGGTTCTACAGCGGTCGTATAATCTCCGTTAGCAGATCTATCTAGGGTCGACACACTCTATCATTCGACGCTACAGATATGTGTGGTGCCTCTACAACAATTGAATAGATATGGTAGATATGAAATTGACAACTTCTGAATAACTGTGTGTCAAGCTTTACAGCGGCCGTCTGTTAAACATCCAGAAACGCCTACATGTGTTCTTCAATAGTGTACTACTCCTCACGAAGTTTGTGTGTTTCCGCGATAGTGTACAATGTCATCTAGCTCATAGTGAGGCACCCTATCTAGACAGTATCACTACTGCTCTCAAGTCAGATTTTGTGGTGTGCGAGGGATATGTGTGAGTGCTATAGAATATTGTGATTGTAATGGGATATATTTAGTTTGAAGTGAGAAGGAACGGGAGAAGCCTTGATTATACTTGACTTTTAGAAACTGAATGACTGATGTGTGGCTCACATTTATTGTGTGGACAGTAGTTCTTTAACAAGGATATGTGAAAGAACAACTCTATTCACTCGTTACTCCTTACATAGTGATGATAAAGTCATAGAGGCTTCAGTTAACCTGTTCTGTTGAAGCGATTTTGAGGTAGGTGTACGAAGATGCGCGATTTAAAGGAATATGGTTAGTCAGTCTTTTTAACTTAGTAAGTTGATGAGAACATGGATGGCTCAAAGAGAAGGTGAGCGTTGTGGTCGCTATTGGCTGGAGAGAGTTGAAGTATAGAGTCGAATACACTCACCTCGGTGAAGAGTTGTAAATGTTGCGGAAGTGGTCTCCTCTTATATGCAGTAGACCACTGACACTCCCTCATCGAAGCAAGACTACATGAGTGGTAGAGTTACTCTTCCGCGGAGATTTTCTCCTATGCTGTGTGTGCCTTAATAGCGCACGAGATAGAGATTGTGAGTGGATCGTCTAGACTTCAACTGTCTCGCAGATTGTCGCTGTTGTGCGTGTTCTCAGATCTGAACGCAGTAGATGAGAATGATTGTCTTCACGTCTGGATAAGAAGATGTAGTTTCTACCTATTTGACCTTCTTAACTACACAAGAACTATTTAAACACTAATTAGAGAGTAGACGTGAAACGTCATTCATATCAGCGTAACTCGTGAACTCTCGAAAGTCTCAAATCTCGAATTGCAGGTTGGCACAGGTGATACAGTTGAACTCAGTAAATATAATGTATTGTATCACTGCAGTTTCTCATAGACCTAGTGCTCACAGAGATACTCATGATGTTGAAGAGAATTGGATCTACAGAGAAGAAGATAGGGGTGAGTGGAAGACTTTCAGAGTCGTGTATGTCAATCTATATTGGCATGAACCAAAGACGCGCCTCCATCTTTCGTCAGCTGAGAGGAACACCGCACTTGCGAACGATCTCGCGGTGTCCAACTCTAAGAGAGCATAGATATGCTTCATACTCCGATAGCAAAAGCTTTTCCAAGTTCCGGAGAAGATATCACCGCTATAGCTCTCAGCGCAGCTTTAGCCTCTACGGTGATGGATCCCAGGATCATAGCAGAAAAGCCACTATGTACTGATACTCTCATCGAGTAGACAGAGAGAGATTCGTGTCAGAAGAGTAACGATCCGTTTTCTTGAAGTGTCAACTAGTGGCCGCTAGTGGACAGCGCAAGTGATACAGATAGTGACTGGTATTCAACCACAGATGTGACCTTGTTAACCTTGAATATCACGCTTGGAGACTGCCCGATAGTTCTAAGGCTTGCATCGAATTTGTTGAGAGTCCCATATCTGAACCTGTGTGGATTTTATTAAGAGCGCGAAGAATATAATGATATCAGCATTCCATATCTTGTCTCCTGAAGACCAGCGGCCACGAGGAGGATTGTCCAAAGTATTATCTCTGTAATGTCTGTACATAAACTCGAGACCTTGTTGCTTCCCAGCGAGGTGTCGGTGTAGGTTCAGCTGAGCTTTTTGGCGGTAACTCTTTTTATGCGTTCTGGAAGGTCATTGTACCGTTTTTTGATAAACCAAATTGACCGAAGTATTCATAACGTATGTTCATTCGCGGCAAGAGGAGTTTGTAAGTAGAGAGAATTGTCTTGTCTTTTGGTCGGAGGCGTGGTTCAGGTCGATCCTTGAAGATTTTGCAAGTATAAGTCTTCAAGTTAACGGTGGTTACAGTCTTTGTAAATGTGTGCGCTTTCTAGCAACTAGTATTATTCTCTAGATTAGTATTGACGCTTCAAAGGACTATCTTTTTCATAGTTAATCATACACGCATACTAAAAAGCTGAAAATATTTGACCTCAATTCTGACGACACTTAGGATTCTCATGTGGGATTCCTTGACCAATAAGCTCTCTTAGGTTGGTGTTTGTTGAGTGTTGTCGATGTATAATTATGTCTCTTGATTCACCACCCGTTTAGTTGAGAGAGTACGCATTATGATGATGAGATGGTCATACATATACTCTTCTTCTAGCCCACATTTGATCATAGGTACCATCTGTGTCTAGAGTCTCCATTGGCATCAGGATAAGAAGCTAGCTTTCATCTTTGTGATTGACAAGCAAGTGTATCACTCAGTTTGTGGCCAAATCAGTTAGATATCAAGTCTTTGTTGAAGTAAGCAACATTCAGTCTAAATCGTGATTGACCTGGCTGGGACCACCTAATGGGATTGTGGTCTGTGACTATTATATCCTGTAGTAATCCTTTGTTCCACTGATTAGTCTAGAAGCTTTGTTAACATTCCATTCCATCTGAAATTGTAGATGAATCAGCTGTTCCAAGATGGAAGGCTTGATCACTTCATATGCAGGCGCCTTCCAAATGGTTCCCGGTGTGAGCTTTTGTCGAAATCCATTGTTGCTCTGCAAACCATAATCAATAAAACAAACTGCCTATAATGATCAGACCACGTTTTGTGAAAACAAGAAGAAGTTGTTGTCTCTACCGTGGAGATACGGAAGCTAGAGGTCATATAGAAGAGGCCCAGTCGGTTATTTGGAATCCCATGAGAGATTGCTAGACCTTATTGAAAGGAAATGGTGTCCACGCTGTAGGGGTTCAGAGGGGCGGTTCGCAAGGTCTTTCTTTATAGGGAAATCGCAGGTTTTAAACCACTGTTTCCTGATTCAGCTCAGACCTTGTTTAGGGAATGTCGATCACCATACGATGCCTTCTTATCTTCATGTCATCGACGACCTCATAGAAATTCTAGAGCTCAAAGTCTCGACTCTTGATGAATATAGGGTACTGGTTCTGCTTCAGGAACAGATGAACTTGGCATTGCAAGGGCCTTTAGAGTATATGGATTGTTTGTCATTGTCCAGGCTGCTCGTAGTGCTGTTGATGGCAGAAAGCTTTTGGTCATTAGAATGAGCCTGGAGAGCAGCGAGCTGTAGACTGATCTAACTGACTACGATTAGTTTGTTTGAAGGAGGCGATGGTGGTGTTGAGGAGGATCTTGAAGCGGAATTTTTGAGTTCCCGTTGGACCGGTAAGCCCCTGAGATGCACCCGTTATCTGGTGATCTGAGGATAGGTAGGGATGGAGAGGAGGACACATCGTATAGCAGTATAATAGGGTGTCGTTTTTGGATGAATGCCTAGCTTTAGAGTCTTTTCCCTTCGTTCGCGCTACGACTACTCCTCAAGCCATTCTGTCTTGCAATCAAAATTTGTCTGTGTGACTTTGTTCATCACAAATGATAGAATTTCTGTAATGCTTCAAAAATGCTAAGCCATCGTTCGGCATCTCTTGTCCTTATCATAATTCTCTCCAAACATGCATTTTGAAGCACTGATATCGAATCCTTTCGCATGTCAGACATAGTAGGAGATCATTGACAGCTACAGCCAACAAAAGAGGGCTGCTCAATTGTGGCGGTCTGAACTGAATCGCAGGTAAGCCACTCTTTCACCGATTTCTTCGGATTTTGGCATCTCTACGAAGTCATATTAAATCAATTCTATGTCTAACTCTCTGATCATCTAGACTATGTCTTGATGTCTCCAATTGGTGGATCATGTTCCCTTGCTGGTCTAACCTCTTTACTACCATCGTGGCTTGATTTACATTCAGCCGATGATGTTATATTGGATTCTCAGGACTGTGACCACAAAGATCGATGTTGATGTTGTTAAGATCGAGGTTGAGACGTCTTGTTGTGTTGAGGTGAGTAGGTTGGTTTTTGACACGAGTTGTTGTTGTTGTTGTTTCTAGTGACATCGTGCTATTGTTGTAGGACATAGTATGCGCTAGCCGTTTGTTGGAAATCGGTTTTGAGGGTCGGTGATATCTATTCTACTGGAGTGGAATATTATTGTGGTCATTAACGAGGACAGACGTAGGTATGCACTTGGAATGAGGTGAAACCGTTAACCATAGATTGAACTTCCGCTTTGCAGTAATTAGGGTTCGTTTTTCTGGTTGCAGTCTTCCTGTGCTTCTTACATAAGGTAACTGATCTAGGTGTAAGTCTGAAGATACCTTACGCCTCCTCATTGTGTTTTTCAAGGTCGCAGAGGAAAGCGTGGTTCCAGCGTGAGCTAGCACTAAGGTTCCTCTAAAATTCTCATCTCTACAATTTCACATATTTTTATGATTGTTGGAGGGCCTAGTTATAAGGTTTATCTGAACCTGTGTTTAGGAGAACGCTGTTTTTCGGCATTGTGTTGGTACTCGCTCATTCCATGTTAGCTTCTATGTTAGGTTCTGATGAAGCTTCAGCAGATTCCTGAGTCCCCTGTGATCCTAGGGAGTCTCGCAGTACGCTTCTCCCGCCTCCTCCATAGGTGAAAGCTTTTGTCTTGGTACTCCAGCGTGAACAACATGCCTTGTGGTGTCTGGGGAATGTCTAAGCCATCACAGGGTGTGTTGTTCGCACCCTTAGCCTTCCTAGTTATTGGCGCTAGTGGGTGTAAGCGCGCTAAGAATGTCACATAGGAATCTAGAGAGCTGGAAGACCAGACCGCTTCCTCGTTTCGGACTCGTCCACTTGATCAGTTAAGACAAGTTCCGCATTTGTGACGAATGAATTCAACATCGCCGGACAAAGGGTTACTGCAGTATATGTTTTCTTGAGGGTTAAGGAAGGTGCCGCGACTTAACTGAGAATGATTGAACTATTCAGTTAGGGTTCCTTTTTCTGGGAGTCTGATGGTATTATTGAGTAGAATCTATATGGGACTGCATTTTGTTGTCCTCCCTCTTACCTGTCCTAGAAGTGCCCTTGCCCCTTGAACTGCTGGTAAGCGGGTTTGAAGTTTCCCCGAGTTCGTAGTGTTCCCTGATGGAAGCAACTACAGGAGGTAGTGGTCCCTGATGAGCAGGGTAAGCATCCTTCATACTTTCTTCCAGAACCTTTTGCACGATAGCTTCTTCATCATCAACCCTGGGTTCTGTCGCAGGAACCCCTTCATCTATGAACTCATCTCTCAACTGAAGCGTTCTCTTCTTTGATACCCTACCAGCTTTAGAACGTTTAGCTTGAGATGGAGCTTCAGTTGCGTCCAAAACCCGCTTTCTTTTCTTCTCCTGAGGCTTAGCAGGTGCAGGTTTGGGTTTGGGTGGTTGAGATGAAGTTGATTTAGTGGTCTTAGTAGTTGAAGGTTTAGTTTTGGGTTTGGTTTGTTGAGTTGAGGTTGGCTTCTTGGTTGTTTTCGGTTTTGCCCCCTTAGCTGGTTTGGGAGGCGGTGCATCATCGTCACTGACTTCTTCCCCGGCGAGAAACCGCTGATACTTAGCAACCTTTGCCACATATTCCGGATAATAGGAAGCAGTGCGGATGTCCTCAGTGATAAGAGTATTTGGAATTGTCATCCCAAACCTTACTCTCTTAGTGTTCTTGAATGAGAACTTCAGGTATCCCAAAGCATACTCATCATAGGGCATGTGGAGTGGAGAGCCAGGTCTTTTGTGAAACCTGTGTCTGCTCTGGAGGTGATTGATGATCAGCTTAGTGAAACGGACACCTGGAATCACAAGGGGATTAACTTTCTTCTTTCCCTCTGCATGAATAGTCAGATTCATCTTGTCCTCTATGAATGAGTGAATACACTGAGTAAACTCTTCCCATATCCTCTCAGCATAATCAATATCTGCCCTGTTAACAATACCCCACAAAATCTGCAGCACAGGAGCCCTTGGTCTTTCCCGTGAGGCAAAGATTGATGATAGTGGCAAGTGCCCTCCACGGCTGGTACATATCATTTGTCACGATACCAGAAATATTTCTGACTGCATTCGGGTAGCCCAGATCGTTACAAAGGAGATTATATGTTCACATTGTGGAGGTGGTGAAATGTCGTTGTCAGTTGGTAATTGTAGTGCATCTCTTAAAGTGGCTTTGGTGAGATAGAAGCGTTGTTCATCCAGCTGACAGCTGTATCCTTTGTCTTTGTCAAATCTGATGGTGTCCCAGAACTGCTGGATGTAAATGGATGGAATGGTGGAGGAAGCGGTGAAGGCTCTAAAGAAGTTGGTGTTCTTCAAGATGTCCACGGCTATCTTGAATATGGGATTGGTTTGAGTTTCTTTCCACATCCAGAAAACCATTTACTTTTTCCCCACTGGGACCCCATTTGTCACGAGGCAAGATTTGCTCATCAGAACAGGTAGGTGGAGCATCAGCAGCAGATGGAACCTCCGGAGCATTGACATTTACATCAGCCATTGTAACTGCACACATACATCAACGAAGATATGCATACAGATAGGAGATGTTAGATAAGAGCACATGCTCAAGGGTTAGACAGTCAAAGACATAGTCCAGGTTCATGGGACACTGTGATCATATTGAAGTGATAGTCAACTGAGATGCACAACACTTAAGTTAACGGACGTCAACTCATGAAAGTGTAAACAAAACTCAGTGATGAATTCACAATGACCAAACCTCAGATAACATGACAAAACGCAGCTGAGGAAGCTTATCACCTAAAACGCAGAGCCCACATCTAATTTGAATAACTAAAAAGCAATAGGCAAAACGCAGCACACACCAAACGCAACACCCAAAACGCAATTAATATTTTCTTAAAGCTTAGACAAAACGCAGAGGCAAGTCACAAGATAGGCAAAACGCAATAACACAAAACGCAGGAATATTTTATTCAAGTTTAATCAAAACGCAACATTTTTGAATTTTTTTGAAAAAGTGGGTCCTACATTAGTATTATTGAGGGTCTTCAATCACAAAACGCAATTAATTGCGTTTTGTCCTGTGAAGCATAATTTTATATAGACAAAACGCAAGGGCATATTAAAACTCAAAACGCAATGACATTCATTAGGCAAAACGCAAAGGTTTAGATCAGGCAAAACGCAACAAAGGAGTTCCACACAAAACGCAATCAAGAACTTTTACCCAAAACGCAATCAAGAACTTATAAGGCAAAACGCAATCAGGAATACCAGGACAAAACGCAATCACTAACACCTATTAAATCGCAATCAAGAACACTCATACCAAAACGCAACCAAGAATGCACTACGACTCAGATTTCAACTTAATACTTGGGGCAATTACGGCTTAACTTTGACATTGCATACCTTCTATATTATCAACTAACAACATAAACAACAGCAAATGGCCATAACAAGCATCCTAACATCACGATTTTGACTTTACAAGTCAACAAATATTCAAAAATCCCAAGAACCCTAAAAACGCTATGGGGAAGCAATTGGAACAACAACGAAGCATCTTATACGACGTTTAATGTAAACCTAGCATACAAAACGTACTTAGAAACACTCACCAAAACACCAACCTAATCATAATCTTTTTACTCTTCTTATCTCCAACATTCATTGAACTTAGACCCACTCTAGAATGTTCTCTCTTGTGGCCGGCCAAAACTTAAGACAACCACAACATTCTTATCTAGTTCATATTTGTGTCCGAATGGTTTACATAGAATGCATTTCGTGAAGTAGCACACGTGCTCTAAATGTTTTATCGTGTGTGCCCCCTATAGGCTCACACACTCCTAGTTGTGTATCGCGTATCCAACTAACATAAACCAACATGAAGTCCTAGGTGAGTCATCATAGGAACCTACAGCTCAGATGTCCACTAAATGCAGTCCATCATTGAGTTCTCTCTCTTCTTGCCCTTTGTCCTCTAGGTTGTAGTAGTGGTGGTGGTGTGGGTTGGTACACGCAGAATAGCTCTCTTCTGAATTTTTGGTTCTTGTCAGGGTGAAGACGTGGGCAAATATGGTCCTGGCACCACACATCAAGATAATTCACAAAATGAGACATTCTCAACAGGGAAACACTAACATGAATAGGAGTCAATCTTACCTCAAACGATTCCGCGTTATAAAAGAACCGTTTAATGCACTTAGCCATTACGATAAGCTATTCGAACACCATTTAAAAGCACACATAGAGATTAGTTATCACACATGCAATAGTAACCGTATGCTGGATCTAAAGTAAGTATTAACTATTAACCGTGTCATTCCAAGAACTACTGCCGCAATTACTCACTCCTAGTGTTGTTCACAAATAGTGTTATAGTCATCATTCCAACTTAGTTAGGTTCAGCTTGGCTAACATCAGAAAAACATCTAAACGTGTGCGAGTGACAAAACTCCTCGTTCCAATGTCATAAAGTCCATGTAAAAATTTAGAATCAATTCCCTAATGTCGTCTATCTATAAGCAAATATGACAAGACATTCGCAAACGGTAAAAAACTTTTCACTTGTTTTTTTTATTTCACTCTTACCGTATCTCACACTTATCGCATTTCACATTTCTATAGTTATACTTCTAATCCATATTATACTCACCTTAATTCCAGCTTAAAAACGTTTATTATCACAATCATGCAACACCAATAGAATAAACATTGTGCCTATATAAAATCAACATTCCGACTGTGGAAACCGTAGAGGGAGGGTGAATACGTTTTCCATTTAAAAACTTTAAATCTTTTGTATCAATTACCCGATCAAGTTTGACGCAATATGAGAGGTGTCGATAATGTTTTACAATAACTAATGCATATTCTAACGATATAACTACACTCTTAATATTTAGAACAAAGAACTACACAAGCTTAACTAACAAGATATACACAACCATTCACACAACATTCACACAATCATGAGCATAATGCAAGTATAAAGTATAGAGGTAAATGTAAAGCAATAAGTAAAGCGAAAGATAAAAGAAAATACAAACCGACACGGTGATTTATAGTGGTTCGGTCACGAAGCTTCTCTTCGCCCTACTCCACTCCTCGAGTATCTAACTCGAGAGTTACTTCACTAATCAACAAGCTCCCTTTCGGCGGAGAAAACCTTATACCAATGCTTACATTATTTTTCGACACTAAGCTAGATGTCGAGTCCTTATTCGGGTACAACCAAACCCGTTATGTTTTGTGGCCCAACATAACAAACCTTGTTTTATGGCCTAAACACATAAACCGTGTTGCTTACAATATTTTTCCGACGCTAAGCTAAATGTCGAGTCCTAATCTTAGCTAGAACCAATCTACCACATCACCAATGTATTTTAAGGCCTAAAATACTAACCAACACACAAACATTACTTCCGAATTTATACACTATCCGGATCTACACAAATACACAAGAATTACAATATAAAAGTCGGATCTACTCTATGACATACGAGTGATCAAATGTAATCACTTCTATGCAGCCCACCTAATCTACTACATGATCTGCAAGTAATCAAGGATGATCACTTCCATATAGAGGCATCCTATACTTAACTAAATACCCCATGGTATTAGTGGAACTAACATAGAAAGTAACCATGATCAAAGCCATATGTTAGATCCATGATTAAAGATAAAGAAAGAAAATTATATGTATGTGTGTGTTGGTGCCATGGGTTTTCATCAATAGAGGGGTGGAGGAAGACTTTGCTATTTATAGGGGAGCTATCACTAGTTTTCCCTCAATCATCTAGAAGCAAATTCAAAATTTGAATTTATTATTTTCCCTCCATCATCTAGAAGCTTTGAGTTTTCCCTCCATCTTCTAGAAGCAAATTCAAAGTTTGAATTTATTATTTTTCCACCATCTTCTAGAAGCTTTGTATTTTCTCTCTCTTCTAGAAGCTTTGATTGGGCCTTGATTGGCCTTGATGGGCCGAACCTATTTGGCCTTAATAGGCTAGCCCGTTTGCTTGGCCCGATCCAACTAGTGAAGCCCATATGAGTAAGAGTCTCGGGATGTCGATATCGAGTTTATAAATGTATATTTGTGGTGGATAAGGATGGTGAGATATCCGTGAATTAAAGTATACATCTACGAGTAACTTGTGAACTTTTACGTTATGTTTTACAACTTACATGTTTGTCGTCACCAAAACATAAAGAGAATGTAAAGATTAAATATCGTAATATTTTCACTGAAAATCTTCCCTTTTTTGATGATGACAAAAAGTGTAAACTTAAAACATAGTAAAGTTTAAAAGTTACTCGTTTACATTCCTTCTTCCCATTTTGTCGAAACAAAAAGGAGTTTCTTGGATATATGTTGGAGCATTTAGGTTGGAGGTATGAGAAGAAGGTAAGTGTGTAAAGTTTAAAGGAATGAAAAGAAGATGATTTTGTGCTTCTTGGATAGTTTAGAGGAAGACATGAGAAGAAAGTAGGTGCTCTTAGTGTATAGGTCGGAGAAATGAGAAAAATGTAGGTTCTCCAAGTATATATGTTGGAGAATTAAGAGGAAAACATAAGAAATAAGGTTGAAGGTGATTTTGTCTTTCTTGGATAATTTAGAAAAGGTCGTGGGAGATAGGAAGTAGGCGTGACAAGAAGTTAGGTACTTCAAGTGTATAGGTTGAAGCAATAAGGAAAAGGTAGGTGCTTCAAGTATATAAGTTGAAAGTATAAGAAAAAGCTGAAGGTTGAAGGCGAATTTAAAGTAGAGGAGGTGAAGTAATTAGTGTATGGATGAACCCTTCATCGTATTTGAAAATCCCCGATCCTATCTTCCTATAAAGGTGAGCTTGCATCATCCCAGTGAAGTCTTCTATCATCACGATTTAATCAACTCCATGTTATCTACCCCACATATCTCTGAGCTCCCCCTTGCTCATTATATCCCCTATGATAGTTTCATTCCTTGCATATAGACTCTAACGGATCCATGGATCAAATAGATTACCATCGATACTCAAGACGTTCGATGAATGCAATTTGAATGAGTAGGATGCTTGTAAGTGCTCCCCCTTTGTGTATGCTCCCCCTTGTTTGGGCACCAAGGTCAAGATATTAATGTGTGCTACAAAACAAAGTTAGTAGACAAATGCACATATATATAGCAAGACATTAGCACAAAACTAGGCATGTACTTTTAGGTGTTAGTATTCTAAAGTATAACATTTTGAGAGAGCTAGAAACTAGACATATGCAATCATTATTTTAATATCAACAACCTAACTTATAAAATAAAAAGACTCAAGACGTATGTTTAAGGACTATGACACGACCGAATTTTAATAAACGAGAATGGGATTTGGTTATTGATTGACACAAAAATATTATTAGAATGACTTTTTAAAGGTAGACGAATGACACTTAATATCTTGGCGAAATATGCAAAAATATGTAGTTAAAAATTAATAATATGAGGATCGAGACGATGTGCTCTTGAATGTTAATGAAAATGATTCCATAGAGCCGAAAAGTGGGAAAGGATGAGCGAGACTAAAGAAGGAACGTGTTGACGAGAGGTTGATAGAAAAGATTGATATATCATTTGCACTAACAATTGATGTGCATATGATCCTATTGAGACAAAGGTGGATGATTGGGAATTCAAATGTTTGTTTGGTGTTTTGTTAGTTGACAATGTTGAGGAACAAATGTGGGTATGTAAAATGAGGTGGTAGTTCTTTAATGGTGGAAGAATAATGAGAGACTCAACAATGTGGTAACTCAATAACACTTGAAGATTGAATATCTTCTTTATGTTCTTCACTTTCTAAAAAGTGAAAAGTTTAGCGAAGGAGTGACATTTGCATTTAGCAAATTACTTAAATATTTCGGATGAAATAATTAAGTTAGGAGAGATATAGGAGGAATTTTAATAGTAACAGGACTATTAAAAGAGAAGAAACGTTTAGACGTGAGAGGAAACGTTAGAGAATATAAGACTTATTAGAAGTGAAAATGAACGTTTAGAAGTAAGAAGACTATTAAGAAAAAGAGGAATCGTTTAGAAGTGGAAAGACCATTCGAGGTGAGAAAAGAGGTTTACGAGAAGTGTAGTATATTGGATATCATAACACAAGCATGGGAGATTGGGTTGGCAGATTTGTAGAGAGAGAAAGTGCTAGTTCTAGTGAGAGAAACACCTTATAGTGTGTGTATATTGAAATGAACAACCAACCCTTCCCATGGCTGAAAAGGGTGTTTAAATACATGAGTTTTATGCCCCTAAGTGGGCTATGGTGTGGGCTAACATGTGGGTAAAGACCCGGCCCAACACCATAAGTCATACGCTTATGATTCAACTACGAACTATGCTATTCTAGACAGTACACGGGGTGAAGTCTAAAATGGAGATTTGGATACATTGGATCCCCAATTGCAATTGGGGTCCGGTTGGTTAGTGCACGCATGATTATATGCTACAGGGGCAATAGTTTCCTGTGGATCAGCTGGCATACATCCACTCTTTGTAAGAGAGTAGATGGACCTAAAACTAAAGGGCACTGTTCTCCTCCAACGGGAGAAGGCTACCAGTGGCTTCCCTTTGTTTTTGTAGGCAAGACCTTAGGATGGAGTATTCCTAGTTATAGGCAATGACTCCTCAAGGTAATTAGTCTTTTTGCCAGTGGGTCGCCACTGATGGCCGATAGTGGTAAACAATTTCCCTGTGGCCTTCCAAACTTGCTTAACTTGCTTAACCCGCCACACTTTAGTGGCAGGGGATTGCTTCACAAACATCTCAGAACGCACAACACATTGATCATGATTAACAGAAATTAAGCATTTGTTACAAGTTTTGCAAGAAGTATTAGAATTCGAATTAATTACAGTACGCTTATAGCTAATACTAGAATCAACATGATTCTTTTGTTTCTCATTCGACTTATTCATCCTAGAATGGGCTTCTACTTGTTTTAAGGCACTTTTAGCTGGCAAGGTCCTATCTTTCTTCGTATTGCTCTGCTGAGGCACCTTTTACTCCTGTAGAGGGAATTCCAGGAGCATTAGTCGAATTTATTTTCTGGTGCTCAACTTGTGGTGGTGTGTTATGAGTTGAGGTTTCACATGGTTCGACAAAAGTAACTTGCTTTTTCCTAAGTGAATTGGTAGAGGCATTCTGTTTATCGCGAGGGCTAAAGTCTTTAGGACACGTGCCTATTACATATTCTAACAGCTCCTGAGAGTGTTTAGTGTAACGGCAAGCAGATGCAAGAGAGGTATCTAATGGTCTTTTCACCTTAGCTTCCTCTACTATTTCACGAAGGGTTTCTACATTTTCCTTAAGGTGTTTGATATAGTGTAGATGCACTTCCTGATTCTTCTTGAGTCTAGGGGGAATTGGTTCAACATCTATAGGATATCTACCAGGAGCCAACACTTTAGGTTTACTATCAGGTATAGTGACACATTTGGAATTATCTTTAAGTTGAGCCTTAAGGTTTTCAATTTCAGATAACAAAGAGTTGTTCTGGTCAGTGGTTTTGGCACGCGTTATCTTAATTGAATCATACAATTCCTTATAATGCTGCTTAACTTTTGCATTTTCTGCCCTAAAGCGTTCATTGAGATCGTGAAGGGCATTGAGCTTTGCAGTTAAATCTTTGTTCTGAGAAACTAAGGCCTTAAGGTCAAGAGTGGGATCTGCATCACTATTTTTCTCTGTTAAGCGAGAGATTTTCTCCTTTAATTCATGAATCGTATTGCCTCGACTTTGAATCTGTTCATTTAGTTTCCCAATCACAAACAGTGAATCAAATGAAGGAGCATCCGAAGACGTCACTGGTTTTTTGTTTCCAAAACGTTCTTTGAGATTTTGATACTTTAATTGTAAGTTAAAGTGTTCAACTTCAAGTTTGGAGAAATGTTTTATCATTGAGTCATGATCATCATTTTGAATCTTGTTTCTCAGATTAAAATTTTCAGATTCAAGGTCGGCAATTAGTTTTGTAGCAATAGTGAAAGATATGCATGTAGAAAATCTAGACACCATTTAATAACTTTAATCAGTAGCAGTATATAAATTATCTTTGGAAAACATTCAGGCAAGTAAGTTCTCATTTGTAATGAGAAGGTTTTTTCGTTCAATCTTGCCACTCTTTAAATCTATCTCATTCTGATCCACCTCGACTTCTATATTTTCAAAAACTGCTTTCATCGCCCTAACTTCAGTGACCAGAGATTTTTGAACTCCGTCAAAATGTTCTTTGTGTTCGATTAAAAAATGGAATTTCTGCGGTTAAGTAACACGTTTTGTATGTTCAAAACCCCTTCCCCTTCAGTTATGCACCGTTGGTGTGATACGTTTTTACAAGTTTTCTCAAAGTCCCAAAATAGTTGATGTAAAGTACAATACTGACTCATATTTACTTGCCTTGTAGTTGGTAAGCGTTCGATGGGACCAGATGGGACGGTGTTGTATTGGGAGGATATACAGTCGCAGGTGGCAGGACAGGCAGGGGTGGGGCATTGGCCTTTAGATCTTCGGCCTTTCGTTTTTCTAGATCTATTGACCAAAATACTTGCTTAGGTGTCAGTTGAGTCTAAGGGGTGAATGTGCCATAATTTCTTTTAAGTAGTTAGGAGGGTTAATGTTAACCCTCTTTTTCCACACAGGCAGAGTCATTTTTTTCACATGCAGGTTTATTCTAGTTTGCTTCAGCGAACTCTAGTTGTTCCTCAGCGATGGAACATTTACAGGCACTTGATGAGTCTTAAGAAGTTCTTCACATCATTACAATGAAGGTTGGGCCTTTTTGGCCTGTCGAGGTGAAATAAGGGTTTCCTGGGGCACCTAGCGCAGTTTTAGGTCTTTTGTCATACACCCTGAGTTAGGATTTAACATCTTATAGGACAGTTTTGAATGGATTGGTCTTTGAGTGAAGTTATTCTCAAGTTTATCGTTCAGGTGTTTCAGATTTGAAAAAATCAGTCAGGAATTTAGACTTCAGTCAGGAATTAGACTCTTTCTGTTTAAACTCTGGTTTCAAATAGTGTTACTGTTTCTATTCAAAAATATTCTTGTTGTTTTCCATAGTTGAATTTAAGTTGCAATTGAACAGAGTTGAAGTTCCGTTCTTATAATTTTTTCTTCCGTTTTGTTAAGATTTTGGAATTGCCATAGATTTGATCATCCTCATTCGGAATGTTCAGTTCAGTCATTTCAAATTTAGCTCAGTTGGCTCTAGATATGGCCACTTGTGTCCTGGTAGATCTTAAGTTCATTGGCTATCGGGTCATGAGGAACGAACACATCATTATCAGACGATACACATACATTATTTAGAGTGGAAGATGCACAACTTGGTACAACAGAAAAATTATTGACCGACAAATAATCGTTTCTTTATGGAATAATTGTTGTTACCCATTAGACCTAGTTGAGCGATAACATTTGACTGTTGTACTTCATTATGAATCTCATGTTCGTCTTAATTAGTAACACTATGATCAATAGCATTTTGAGGACAAATTGGCCATGAATATAGTCTGAGCAGTCGGTTCATCATCAACATCTAGATCAAAAGCGTCACATTCATCTGCTTGGAAAATATTATCCTCATTCAGAGCTAAGTCTTGGACTGGTTGATTATCCACATCTGCATCAAAGGTATTTCCCTGTTCACCAGCCAGAAAGAGTAGTTCCTCTTCATCCAAAACTGCACCATTCTCTTGGGCTTGCATCAGCAGCATTTTGTCCTTGAAATAATCAGAATTTTGTGGATGCTTTGGCTGAGTACAGTTCCTTGCAATATGTCCAACCCCATTACAGTTATAACACTTGACCGGTTTTCCTTGACCTGCATTGGCATTCCCAGCTCTATTTTATGCCCCCCATTGCCTGCAGCACTATTTCCCCAAGCAACATACCTCTGATTCTGATTCTGATTCTGTCGCCCTTGAACATTCTGGACGACAACCCGACCATCTTGAATGGTTGCTTGATTTCTGATAAATGCTTAATTGTATATGTAAATTACCCGGGATTTTGCCAAATAAAAGCCAAGAAAATGCCAAAAGAATAGAAAAAAATGTGCTTTTGTGTCTAATTGTGCAGGAAAGGATTACAAGGACAAAAAGAAGCAAAAACAGTCAAAAACCGACAAGGAACGAAAGAGACAAGAACAAGAGTGAAGAAACAGCCAAAGATCAAAGCCGGATCAGCCCAACATAGCAAAAAAGGCAGTAAAAGCCCAAAATGAAGTCAAAGGACCAAGAATGACAAGTTTTCAAAGTCTCAAGGGCTTATTTGGAAGTTTGAAGTTTCAAGGACTAAAGTTGCCAAATGAAGAAAGTGTTTTATAAAGGGAAAATAAAAGATATCAACCACAAGGACTGAAGTTGCCAATTTCTAAACCTCTTTTTACACTACACTAAAACGGGGCAATCGCAGGGACCATTATTGCAAATACTCCAAAGATTTAAACAAACAAACGCGTGTTTCTAACAAACCCGTAACAACCTCCAACAACCTTCAACTACTTTTCCCGCCTTTTTTCTACACAACCCAACTTCGAATTTCCCACACCCCGCTCCTCTATAAACACTAGACTTTGTTCATACACCTTCCCCACCTCTCCGCCCAGCGGCCAAACATATTGGCAGGGCACTCATCAAAACTCATCAAACGGCTTATATTTGTTCGACAATGATCAAGGGTCGAGATTTGGAAGGATTATTTAGAAATCTTCATCCTTCTTCCCTAATTTCTTATAAATAGAGCACATGGATCTTTTTTTGTTGTTGTTGTTTTTCTGTTTTAAAGTTTCAATTTGTAATTCTCTCGTAATAAGCATTTACTATTTCAAGTTTTGCCATTTCAGCTTTTAAAGCTCCTTGTAATTCTTTTTTAAGCTTGTACTTCTTCAATTCAGTAATACAATTCAGTTTACACGTTTCTTAATCATTTGTTTTCAAGTTTAAGTTGATTTCATCAAATAAGCTCTAAATAAGCTCGTTTGAGCTTATTACTTTTCATAAGCTCATACCTAGTCAAATCCTGTTTTTTTAGTAATCATTTACTCAAACTTATCAATTTACATTCAAATAATGATCACTTGAGATTCGATTTGTGTTCATTTTGAAAGCTTATAGGCGTATAAAGCCGTTTTAGCTTATTGAACTTGTTAATCAAGGTCTAGAGGCAAGGTGCCACCTAGGTGACTGTTTTCTAAGCCACTCACTCTACTAGAGTGGCTTAAGTGCTGAGACTCCATAACTTTCAGGTTCTATTCTCTTAGATTCATTTTAGCTTAATTTGAGTTTTAACATTTGCTTATTTCTATTCAAAGTTTGCTTAATTCTCTGTAATCATGATTGTTTAAGTCTTGTAATTAGCTACCTTTAAGTTTAGTAGAATAAAATTGTGCAAAATCACTTTTCATAATAATTCTGTCATAGTAGTAGTATTAGCTTAGTAGAGATACTAGCTTATTTTCATAAATAAGCTAGGCATTTTATAGGTCAATTAGTTCTATTAGGTCATTTAGAGTAGAAGTAGATATAAAGTTCAAGCTGTTTTAGTTTTAATATAGATTTTAAACTCAATTTTATTTTGACAGTCAATCTTAAGGTAGTGTTTGGATTAAGCTTAAGTTGACTCTTTAAGTCAACTTTGCACTGTCAAAGCTATTGAAGTTAGGTTGTGTTTAAGGTACTTCACTAAGTTTAGATTAGATTTTAAAAGTTAGTTAGTCAAATTTAAAAGTTCAAAGCTCAAAAATCTTGTGCCAGCACCAGGGCACTTTAGATAGCAATTTAGTTTAAGTTTTAAGAAATTTATAGCTTTCTAATATTCAATATAGTCCAAGGCAGGTTTAGGTATATACATTTAGGAGGTTTACAAAGTTCTTACTCTAGAAATTTGCTTACACTTCATTTTAAATTTGCCAAGTACATCAGCATCATTTCTTGACAGCAGTGAGATTGAGATTTGATTGATTTTACTCTTTGAATTGTTCATTTCCATGAGAAACTTTGCAAATTCCTTTTATCTAGGTTGAATTTTAGATAGCTAGTGTAGCTTATTCCCAAAATTTCAGCATCTAAGGTTCAGTAATAAGCTTGTTAGCTTATTAGAAAAAAGCTCAAAAACAGTTTCATTCAAACTTTGCACTTTTTCATCTTAATTTTCTTGCTTAATCTGTTAATACTAGGGTGATTTTAGTTTAAAAACTTTTAATACACATCTTAAACATCAATTAGCTTCTTTTAGTTTTCATTTTCACCTAGTAATAAGCTCTATATAAGCCAAAATCTAAAAAACTTATTAAACCACAACTTACTGTGACAGGAAACAACCAGCTTATTTTCTAGCTTATTCTGTGGTAAAAAGTTGAAAGTGTTTTTGTTAATGTTGTTTAGAATAAGCTGTTTTACAAGTTTGTAGTTTTAAGTTTTTGCTGAATCTTATTTTTCAATAAGCCAAAAATAAGCCACAAGCGTAGGGTCTGTTTTGTCACTTTCTCATAGTGTAGGGTTACCCGTTTACCTTGTAGTGTAAATTTTCCAAAGTTCGCCCGCCTACCCTCTACTTTCTTTTCTTACACTATCTACCTGTTCTTTCTTTAGGAAAATTAAAATAGATTTAATTTTTTAGAAAATTAGTTTTTTTAAATTAGGGTTTTTTTGTTTTAATTGCAAAATTAGAAGCTCAATTAGCTTATCAAAATTTAGGGTTTTCATTCATTATTATTTCTGCACCATTTTCGCACTTTAAAAATTATGTTTTCTTAATTTTCTCATTTAATTTGTCATTTTCATGGATTAAAATAGATTTTTGTTAATTCTGTTTCTTAGAAATCATATAAAAAATAGAAACTAGTTGAAAATAAAAATTCTTTTTGCAATAATTTTCATTTTAAATCTAGTATTTTTGAAAAATAAAAGAAAAATTTTAGTGTTAATTTTTAGAAAAAGTTTATTTTTGATTAATTCATTAATCTTTTAAAATTCATAAAAAATTCAAAAATAGTTAAAAAATTCCAATTCTTTTTCCTAAAATTTTCATTTTAAATTTGTGATTTTTAGGTATAAAATTTGTTAAAAGTTGTGCCTTAGATTTTAAATTTCAGTTTTAGCTCGCGTTTATTACGTTTAGTGCATTTAAATTTCGTGCTATTCCATTATTTTTAGTTTGTGCTATTTAATTTTGTAGTGTAATCAAAAGTTTAAAAAATCTTTTATCATTCTTAGCTCGAATCCGAATATTCCTAAATTCTCAATTCCGATTTACGGTATGGGACCCGATCCGTGGAAAGTACTTCGGATAAAAATATACCAACTGGTTGTTTTCTTTTGTGAGGATTTTTCCTTATATTTCTCTTGGTTGAATGTATTTTGGAAGAATTCTTCGAGGATTATATTATAATACGTATTAATTTGATACACCAAAATTGGGCGCCGATGCCGGGGATTGCTGCGAACTGCTTGTTTTGATGAAATAATTCGTTGTAGTAGAGTTTTGAATATCCTTCCTTTGGAAGTTATTTTTGCTATTTTTGTATAAATAAAAAATTTAAAAAAGTTCATTAATTCGATCCTATCGAATTAACAAAAAAATAATAATAAACATTTGGATATCTAGCTATCCATCTTAAAACCATTCCAATTAACACAAAAACAAACTGTAAGTACTTGCGAGGTACGAAGGACCTTTAAGTTTACAAAACTATAAGGTGAGTATAAGGGAAAAGTGATAGCTAACTCTTAAGTATTCTTGCAGCTCGCTAGCTTTCCGCTCACTTGTGCGTTTTCTTAGAGATTATCGTGAAGCTTGTATAAACGATTACAGATAATATTTTTGTTTCATTCTTAATAAAAACTAAATAAATTGTAATTTCCCCAAAAATAATCTACTTAATCTCAATATTCTTCTTTTCTATTTTTCACTAGGCATGCGGCCTTCGCTCCTCCTTGGAATATACTATTCCTCAAGAAGAGTAATTGTCGCGTTCTCGACACGACAAGAGCAATCACCCTCTCAATTTGGAACGATTCAATGGCCGTCACGACTCATTCGGACCTTGGTTAAGAGTAACTCCAAGCTCCACCGGGGGGTGTTTGAAAAGTGCTATAGTTGTACCAATTATAAATGTCGCAAAAACATTGGAATCAATTCTCCCTCATTATTTGGTTCAAAACCGAATTTTCGAGGAGGTAATGATGAGGGCATCATGCTCAATTCGTCATTTTGAGAGATATAACAACAAAGGTACGGATGTATCCTAACACCACCATCAAACTTCTCTCTTTCCATTTTCTCTTGATGGGTTGCCAATATCGTGGCTAGACAAAGATACGGAACCCCCAACTCCATTCTCACATGGCTGATTAGTTTCTCAGTTCATCAATTTCTTTTTCCCCACCTTCAAAGGACACCAATTTCGAAACGAAAATTACGAATTTCGTCAAATTGCTCATAATCTTTCTCCGAGCTTGGCGAGCTGTTTCAAGGACTTCTAAGGAAGTTTCATCACATGGTTTTTCACGCATGCAATTACACCAATTAGACACCATTCTATAATTCCTTTGAGCTATAATGATCAAGATTCTCTTAATTTGCTGAGGGGGCAATTTTCTCTACAAAGTCCAAACGTCAGGGCTATATTCATAGAGAATAAAGCAAGTTAGATGTTCACGGAACGCCGTGATGCTGAGTGAGTACGAATGCTACCTCCCTCTTTAATTCATCATCTAACTTTTGACTTACCAACAAATGGAAGCGGCATTAGAGGTTAAGATGACTTTGACCTCTTAGGATTGATATGTGAATGGATGAAATAACATGATGAAAGCTCTTGTGCCTACTCCCGTTCCGATAAAAGCGGTGAGAATAGAGTGTAACACTTGTGGTAACATTTCAAGTTTTATTATGTGCCCATTAAATGATAGAGGGAAGGGTTATGAGTACGGTTTATCATGATAATTTCCAACAATTTCAACAAACCGCATCGGTTGGTAATTTTGTTCAAAATGGAAATTCCGGGTACCGTGCTCCTAACTTAGCAAACCAAATGAGACCACCAGGATTTAATCAACCCAATCCACAAGCTTCTAGACCAAACCAAGGATATAATGCTAATCAAGGGTATAATGGGAATAGAAATGTAAACCAAACCAATCAAGTTAACCAAGGAGTTAACTCGGGCTTATCTCAACAAGCTCAAGCTTATCAAGTCCCGAGTGCACCAGCTCCGGTTACTTATTCAAGTTTTGAGGTTATACAAAGGAAGAATGATGCTACTTTGAACAACTTGCAAAAGAATTTGAATGATTTCAAAAAAGAGCAACAAGATTTTCAAAATGAACAAAGGAATTTTCAAAATATGATGCTTAACATGTTTCAAAAACAAATGGGGAATAATAATACATCAAGTTCGGGAACCTTACCAAGCAACACGATTCCTAATCCTAGAAATGAATGCAAAGGGATTACCACTCGTAGTGGTGTTGTTCTTGATGGACCTTTACCTCCTATGCCCCCTCCTTTTGTCAATCCGGACAATGAGGTTGCTAAGGAAACCGAGGTGACAAAGGACCAAGTGCAACTTAATAGTTCACAAAGTACCGCAAGAGTCCAACCTCCGGTAGTTCAAATTAAGGAAAAGGTCCAAATCAAAGAAAAAGAACCCGTTGTTGAGCCTAGAGTTGATAATGAACCTTCAAAGACCAAAACAAATTTGCCTTACCCTTCAAGGGTTGAAAAGGACAAAAATCGTGAAAGAGATGATATCTTAGCTTCAAAGTTCATAGAAATCTTTCGAGATCTTCATTTTGAACTTAGCTTTATGGTTGATGTCTTGTCACATGCCCAAAGTTTGCTTTAAATGATCAAAAAGTTGCTAGTAACAAAGACAAGTTAACTTGAAATAACCAAAGACACCAATTAATGGCTATTGCTTGCCGGTCATTCGCAAAAAGCTTCCCGAAAAAAGCTTGGTTGACCCAGGGACGATTTTACATTCCTTGTGATTTTGGGGAGTTGATATTACTTGGCTCTAGCGGATCTAGGTGCAGTATAAATCTCTTGCCTTGTTATTTGGAAGAAACTGGGATTCCTGACAACTTACAAGAACTAGAATGGTTTTAGAATTTAGTCTGACGAACAATTTCTAAACCCCTTGGGATCGCCGAAAATTGTTCGTCAAGGTCGGGAAAATTCTACTTCCCGGTTTCGTTTTGTGATTTTAGACTTTGTTGCAGACCCCGAGTTCCTTTGATTTTAGGAGGCCCATTTTTGAGACAGCTCATGCCTTGATTGATGTTTATGAGGGGGAAATCATTTTAAGACATGATGATCAATCTTTGATACTTAAGTGTGGTGACACTCCCACAATTTCTTATGATAATTCTGAGTCCGTGAACCGAATGGACCTTATTGATGCAACTTGTGCGGAGTATGCTCCAAAAGTCTTGGACTTTACCAAGAGTGGTGACTCCACTTCTATCATTTTGGACCCTCCACCTTTCACTCCTTTTGAAGGAAGTGAGATGCTTCTTGAGCAAGAAATAGAAGAGTTTTTAGAAAGTGATGAATCTTTAGACATGGATTTGAAAAGAATGATTTTAATGATGAAGATGAAGTTGTAGACTACTTAGATCATTGCTTGCGGTTGTAAAAAATGATGATCCTTTTTCACAATTTTTTCCTCCTAAAAAGCAAATCAATAATGTTGAATCAGTCAAAACATCGATTGAGGAACCACCCGACCTTGAACTCAAAGATTTGCCTTCTCATCTTGAATATGCTTTTCTTGAAAAAGATAATAAACTACCCGTCATAATTTCAAAGGATTTAAAAGAGGATGAGAAGGTAAAACTTATTGAGGTTCTTAAGGCTCACAAAAGTGCTTTTGAGCTTGGATAAATCTCCGCCATTAAGGGTATTGACCCCAAAAATTTTGTACACACAAAATTTAATGGAGGATGATTTCAAAACCAGTAGAGGTGGTTCAAATGCAAAGAAGGGTCAACCCTAAGATTCATGAGGTGATTAAGAAAGAGGTCATCAAACTTCTTGATGCCGGCTTAATCTACCCCATATCGGATAGCCCATGGGTGAGCCCGGTTCATTGCGTTCCTAAAAAAGGAGGAATGACCGTGGTTCAGAATGATGACAATGAACTCATCCCAACCCGACTTGTGACCGGTTGGAGAGTTTGCATTGATTATAGGAAGCTAAATGATGCCACTAGGAAAGACCATTTTCCCTTACCTTTTATGGATCAAATGCTTGAAAGGTTAGCGGGAAATGAGTTCTATTGTTTCTTAGATGGATTTTCTGGGTACTTTCAAATCCCAATTGACCCCCAAGATCAAGAAAAGACCACCTTTACTTGCCCTTATGGAACCTTTGCCTACAACGAATGCCTTTTGGCCTTTGTTATTGCACAGGGACCTTTCAAAAGGTGGCATGAACAGCCATATTTCATGATATGATTTGGGAAAAACCATGGGGAGGTTTTTATGGACTGAACTTTTCGGGTTTTGGGGATAATTTTCATAGGTGCTGGATAATCTTGATCAAATGTTAATGTTGTGAAGAACAAACTCTTGTGCTTAATTGGGAAAAATGCCTATTTCTTGGTAAAGCGGGATAGTTTTTGGGACATAAAATTTCTAAGAATGGTTTAGAAGTTGATAGGGCAAAAGTAGAAGTGATAGCTAAATTACCTTACCCGACTACGGTTAACGGAGTTTAGTATGTTCGAAGTTTTTGTAGGTCAATCGGGGTTTTTATCGAAGGTTTATTCAAGATTTTCAAAAATTGCAAGACCCTGTTCATCTTTTGGAAAAAGAACCTCCTTTTGTTTTTCGGATGAGTGTAAAAGCTTTTAATGATCTTAGAAATAAGTTGATTGAATCACATTATTGTTGTGCCTAATTTGGGGGGGATTATGATTTTGAGATATGTGTGACGTAGTTGACTTTGCTCTTTGGCAATGTTTTCTAGAATTTTAGGTTCAAAAGAAAGGTTAAACATTTTCATCTTATTCACTTTGCCGAGTAAGACTGATGACCGCGGGATCAACTCATTACACAACAACTGAAAAGGAATGCTAGCCGTATGTATATGCATTGGAGGAAGTTTGACCCTATCTAGTTTTCGAGGACCATCGTGTATACGGATCATTCGGATATTAAGTACCCTTATGGCTAAGCAGATGCTAGTCAAGGTTACTTAGGTGGATTCTTCTACTCAAGGAGTTATATTTGGAAATAAGAGATAAAAAAGAGCTGAGAATGTAGCCGCGATCCTTTCTAGACTAGAAAAACCCTCACAAGAATGAACTTGAAAAACAACACATAACTGAATCTTTTCCTTTAGAGTCATTAGGGAGATATGAAGAGGTCAAAGAGATTAATTTGAATGATAATGTGATTAATGAAAATGAAAATGTTGTTGAAAATGTTATGCTTAATAATGTGATTGTGTTAGTTGATAATTACCACGCCATGGTTCGCCGACTTGCGAACTTACCATGCAGGTATTTTGTTAAAAAAGGAATGAGTTCACACAAAAAGATGAAATTTTTCAAAGATGCCAAAACACTACCTATTGGGTGACCCTTCATAATACCTAGAGATTCATAGTTTTATACATAAACCACCACTGATGAATCTATTATATAGAGTTGCACGTTAATTTATAATCGAGACATGTAAGCGAATACTTCATAAAATAATGATTTTGATAACATGAACATTTGTATATTTGTATACAGGGACGGATGTAGAGTATGAAAATGGGGGGTGCCCCCCATGCTCGTCGAAAAATTTGAAAATTTAGTGTATTTTTTTTTAAAATTTTGACATTTTTTCGACAGTGCCCCCCGCTCAATTCTCAAATTGCCCCACACTCACATACTAAAACATAACATTTAACACTTTAAAACCTTATAAATCCTTCATCTCTAAGTAATAATACTCGATTTATCATTTCGATCACAGTTTTTCTTCAACATTTTGTTGTTATTGTCAAAAAAAAAAATTGCCCCCCACATGTCATTTTTGTGGTTCCGTCACTGTTTGTATACATGAACACTGGTAACATCATCAGACTTGAAACCCATTAACTTGTAAAATATAACCAATTGTTTAATTATAAGTAACATTATCATGTATACAAGTAGGTTATAATCTTAAAATTTAAAATATCAAGAACAAAAATATCAAGTATGCTATAATGTAATAAGATTTTTGATCCGAGTAATGAAAAGAAGATTTCAATATATTATTTCTTGAAATTATGATTTGGGGCAAATTATGTATAATGTAATAAGAAAATGAAACTCAGTTACTTATTTACTTTTTTGGGCTTAAGCAAGAAATAATAGGCTAAAAGAAAAAAAAATAGAAATCGGCTTTGGTGAACTCGGATCGTCTAGCGATCTCACTACAAGAAAAAGTAGAACAGGTGACGAAGTTTTCCCGGGCGACATTTGTCGCCCGGGAAAACCCACTAAACGACAAAAGTCTGTCCGACGTGGCACAAATTCTGATAGACTTTTTAGTCAAAGTTCGAAGAAGTTTTCCCGGGCGACATGTCACCCGGGATAAGTTGGTATAAAATTTGACAAAAACATCAACGAAAATCTTGGCGGCAATTTTTCCCGCTCATCTTTCCCGGGCGACATGTCGCCCGGGAAAGTTTAAAACACGTTTATTAAAAAAATATTTCAATTAGCTTACGTGAATGTTAAGGGTTGTGAATTAGTTGTTAAATAGTTGTTTTTTAAATTTCCCGCGGCGAATTGTCGCGGGAATTCTTTTTATAATAAAAATTACACAGTTTTTAAATATAAATAAAACTATATATGTTTTTTATAAAACTTTACCGGGCGACATGTCGCCGGGATACTGATTATAATAAAAAAAATATATAATTACACAGTTATTAATATATATAAAACTGTATATTTTTTTATAAATTTTTTTCAGGGCGACATGTCGCCCGGGATAAGTTTTAATAAAATATACGGTTTTTATATCAGTATTGTTTATAGAATATTTCTTTATAATTAGATATTATTATTTAGAAAATAATTATTATATATTTGATTAAAATAATAACCTATCTAAGGAAAAGCACTCTCGTTTTCTGTTTTGGTCAGGATATGCACTACCTTTCTATAATTCAAACATGATTTACGTTATACTTTATCAAGACTGCAAATTGTCAAGTAAACACAAAACCAAACATTTATTTAGTTAAATATTATATATACCACTTGTAGTAACACAAGCGAGGTCTAAGACCGATAATCATACGTGAGTTACAAATAGACACTTAAACATATTAGACTGATATTCATACGAGAATTACAAACAAACACTTAAAGCATACGAATTACATTCCAAATGACAAACTACTCCAAATCAAGTTTTCCCATGTCATTGTAAACTTTCGTGAAAGTAGTGCAGCATGAATTAGTGTGTGTTGTTCCGGATTCCTTAACATTTCTAACATTGCCTCTGAGTACCGCTTATCTTATCAAAGCAAGTGCTTGCAGTTTGAGACTCTGCATTTCTTAAAGCTCATGGAGATAAATTAGGAGTCGTTTGATGATCCTGGAGATTTAAATTGGAGTCGTTGAAGCTCCTGGAGAATAAATTGGAGTCGATGAAGATCCTGGAGAATGAATTGGAGTCGTTGAAGCTCCAGGAGACGTACTCGTTCCTCTTTCATAAAAAAAATTACATCCGAATTGTCTTGAGAGGTGTTAAAAAGTATAGCTAATATAGTTTTTACACTAACCTCATTATTTATATATTACACCAATAATGCATTTTTGTGATTGTTCTCCTTTGATCGTGGACTTCTTAGTATGTTTTATCACGGGTTTTAGGTTTATACGGACTCTCGCAGAATACACTCGGAGCCACAAGGACACGCAAAAGCTTCATATGGGGACACCATCTCACCATAATAGCAGAGTGATATGTTTGTGGTTGTGATGGTAAGGAATGTGTGTGATCTGTGGGTGTTGTGAGGACTAATATCTGCTTTTATGGGGTAAAAAAATGTTTTTTGGAGGAGAATTTGGTCGGGTAGTATATACCATACCATATCGACTCGTCCGTTGAACGTATATATATAACCATACCATATCGTCTGTCCGTTGAACGTCTATTGTTAATAAACCATACATATCGACTCGTTCGTTGACCGATATCAAATTGTATAACTACATACCATTCGACTCGTACGTTGAAACGTTCTAATGTACTCCTTTACCATATAGACTCACATACGTTGAACCTCTAATGTACAACATAAATATCGACTCAATACGTTGAACCCTCTAATGTTTAACCCTAAATATCGTCTCTCGGTTGAACCTCTAATGCTAACCATACCATATCGACTAGTCCATTGAACCGTCTAATATATAACCTTACCATATCGACTCGTCCGTATTGAACCTCTATGTTTAACATACCATATCGACTCAAAAGTTTTTGAAACCTCTAAAGTATAACCCTAACATATTGACTCATCCGTTGACTCTATTGTATAAACCTACTACCATTTCGACTCGTCTATTGAACGTCTAATGTATAACCAACCATATCGATCGTCCGTTGATCCTCTAATGTATAAACCTATACCATTTGGACTCTACGTTTATTAAACCTCTAATGTATAACCCTAAAATAGCGACTCATAAGTAGAACTCTAATGTATAACCATTACCTTATCGACTCGTCATGAACGTCTATTGTTAAACCATACCATTATCGAATCGTTCCGTTGACTCATTGTATAACCATACCATATACACTCATACGTTTGAACCTCTAATGTATAATGATTAAATGCTAAAATTGTATATGTTATTTACACCCGGGATTTGCAAATAAAGCACAAAATAATGCCAAAGAATAGAAAAAATGTGTGCTTTGTGTCTAATGTGCAGGAAAGGACAAACAGAAGCAAAAACAGTCAAAAACCGACAAGGAACGAAATAGACAAGAACAAGAGTGAAGAAACAGCCAAAGTCAAAGCGGATCAGCCCAACATAGCAAAAAAAAAGGAAAGTAAAAGCCCAAATTGAACTCAAAGGAACAAGAATGAAAGTTTTCAATTTCTCACGGGCTAATTTGGATGTTTGAAGTTTCAACGGACTAAAGTTGCCAAATGAAGAAAGTGTTTTATAAAGGGAAAATAAAAGATATCAACCACAAGGACTGAAGTTGCCAATTTCTAAACCTCTTTTTACACTACACTAAAACGGGGCAATCGCAGGGACCATTATTGCAAATACTCCAAAGATTTAAACAAACAAACGCGTGTTTCTAACAAACCCGTAACAACCTCCAACAACCTTCAACTACTTTTCCCGCCTTTTTTCTACACAACCCAACTTCGAATTTCCCACACCCCGCTCCTCTATAAACACTAGACTTTGTTCATACACCTTCCCCACCTCTCCTAGCCCACGTGGCAACACATAATTGGCCAGGACACCTCATCAAAACTCATCAAACGGCTTATATTTGTTCGACAATGATCAAGGGTCGAGATTGAATGGATTATTCTAGAAATCTTCACTCCTCTTCCCCAATTCTCTATAAATAGAGCACATAGGACTCATTTTTCCAGTTGTTGTTTTTGTTTTAAATTTTCACTTTGTATTTTCTTCAATTTTAAGCATTTCTTTCAAACATTTTCGTTTTCAGTTTTCATTACTTGTACTCTTGTTCATACAGCTTGTACTACATCCTTTTAGCAATAACAATTCAGTTTACAAGTATTCGTGTTCTTCGATTTCAATTTCAAGTCGAATTCATCAAATAAGCTCTTAATAAGCTCAATTGAGCTTATTACTGTTCATAAGCTCAATTTTAGTCAAACATTGTTTCTTAAACATTCATTAACTCATTGTTACTCATTTACATCAAAAGCATGATTACTTGAGAAGTTTTGAGTTCATAGTAGAAGTGAAAGGGAAAATAAGCTAAAATCTAGCTTATTGAGGTTTAGAGGCAAGGTGCCATTAGGATTAAGCTTTTTGAGGTCATTCACTCTACAAGAGTGGCCTCTTGTGCTGAGACTCCAATTTTCACAGGTTTAATTCTTCAAATTCTCAATTTAGCTTAAAATTAGCTTTTACATTTGCTTATTTCTTATCAAATTTTGCTTAAGTCTATTCAATATCATGTTGTTCAGGTTAATGGATTAGCTGAGTTAAGTTTCATTAGGAAAGAACTTGAGTAATCTTACTTTTCATAATAATTCTGTCATAGTAGTAGTATTAGTTTAGTAGAGGAACTAGCTTATTTTCATAAATAAGCTAGGCATTTTATAGGTCAATTAGTTCTATTAGGTCATTTAGAGTAGAAGTAGATATAAAGTTCAAGCTGTTTTAGTTTTAATATAGATTTTAAACTCAATTTTATTTTGACAGTCAATCTTAAGGTAGTGTTTGGATTAAGCTTAAGTTGACTCTTTAAGTCAACTTTGCACTGTCAAAGCTATTGAGTTAGTTGTGTTAAGGTACTACACTAAGTTTAGAACAACTTTTTAAGGTTAGTTAGAGGAATTCAAGAGTTTAGAGTTTAAAACCTTCTCATTTGCACCAGGGCAGTTTACTAGCTTAATTAGTATTAAGTGTTTAGAGATTCAAGGAATTCTAGTGTTAAAATTTAGATAAAGCTTAGTTAGAAGAACTTGGTGAATGAGTATATGAGTGTTAGGATGAGAGGATTGACCTGAATTTAATCTCTTGACAAATTGCATCAGCAGCCAATTGCATCAGCGTGGTTCCACTTTTCCATTTAAATTTTCTTGAAAATTCTGTTAAAACTTAGGCTTTTTCTTCTTAGAGTCATTAAGTACACATAATAAGCATCAAGAAACATCTTTTAGTTTTCATTTTAATCAAGTAATAAGTTCAATATAAGCCAAAATCCAAAAAGATAGGCAAAAGCTTAGTTTCTGTGACAGAAATCATACAGCTTATTTTCCAGCTTATCTAGTGGTCAAAAGTGAAAAGTGCTTTCATTAAAGTTGTTAGGAATAAGCTCTTCTATAAGTTTGTAGTTTTAAGTTTTTGCTAATTCTCTCTTTTTATAATGCGAAATAGCTGGAAGCGTAGGGTTCTGTTTTGTAATTGTCTAAGTGAAGGTACCCGTTTGTGCTATGTGTAAAATTGTTTCACTTACCCCGCCTACCCTCTACTTCCCTTTCTTACACTATCTACCCTGTCTTTTCTAGAATAATAATTAGAATTAATATTTTTCATTTTAGTTTTATAAATTAGGGTTCATAGTTTTAATTGGTAAAATTAGGTATCAATTAGCTTATAAAATTTAGGGCTTTTCATTCCATTATATTTCTGCACCATTTTAGCATTTTAAAATCATTTTTCTTTATTTTTCTCTTTGAATTGTATTGTTCTAGAAATTAAAATTGGTTTTAGATTAATTTCTTTTTTCTTATAAAAATATAATAAAATAGAAAAATAGCTTGATAAATTAAAATTCTTTTTGCATTATTTCTTTTTAAATCTAGTATTTTTGGAAAAATAAAAGAAAATTTTAGTGATAATTTTTAGAAATAGTTTATTTTTGATTAATTCTTAATCCTTTAGCATTTCATAAAAAATTCAAAAATAGTTAAAAAATTCCAATTCTTTTTCCTAAAATTTTCATTTTAAATTTGTGATTTTTAGGTATAAAAATTTGTTAAAAGTTGTGCCTTAGATTTTAAATTTCAGTTTTAGCTCGCATTATTACGTTTTGTACATTTAAATTTCGTGCTATTCTATTGTTTTTAGTTTGTGCTATTATCTTTTGTAGTGTAATTCAAATTCAAAAAATTCCTTTATCATTCTGAACTCGAATCCGAATTATTTCTAAATCTCATTCACGATTTGTTGGGGACACGACCGAGGAAAAGTACTTCCCGGATAAAAATATACAAATTGTGTTTTCTTTAGTGAGATTTTTACCTTATATTTCTCTTGGTTGAGAAGTATTTTGGAAAGAATTCTTACGGGAGTAATACTATAAGTATATTAAATTTGCACGAACCAAATTTTGGCGCCGTTGCCGGGGAAGTCGTGAACGATTGTTGAAGAATATTCGTTGAAGTAGAGTCGAGAAGATCCTTTCCACCGGGAAAGTTATATTCTTGCTATATAAATCAAAAACACAAAAAATTTCAAAAATATAAAAAGTATAAAAATTTTCTTTCTATTATAAATAAAAATAATAAAAAAATAATAAATCCAAAATATAAAAACATTTCCTTAAAGATTCAACAATAATATAATTCTCTAAAAATGAGTATTTCATAAATATCATCCAACAAAAGATCATAACACTCCAATTTTTGATATTTTCACTGTTACGCTCACCTATAGTTGGCTTATTCATTAAAAGAGGTAGGCAGGCCGGGTCTTCGGATCGCTCAAGGGTCATAGGGGTTATTCTAAAAGAGCCGCGCTGCTCTCTTTTCTCGCTCTCTCTTTATGAGTTAGTTGTGTTAGAGAGCTACCGTGAGTGAGTAGATCTTTTGGTTGAGTTCTTTCCGATTATTTCTTTATTCTCTAGAATTTTAGGCCCGTAATAAATAGTTATTAAAATTAAAAATATATAATCAAAAATATTCTTCGTTATCTTCTTATCCATATAATTCTTCTTCTCAACCCCTCTAAATTTTGATTCTTTCTTATGTCGACATACGGGTTTTATCCTTGTTTTCAATGCGGAAGGACAAACGAATTCCCGCATTGCCGTTCTGTTCCGACTTGGCGAGGTGTGGTTCAAGCCTTGTTAATGGTGATTGCTTCCAATTGTAGTACTTATTCAACATGCTAACAATTATTCTCCTAATCTTTATACATCACTCTCCACACTTTGCGGATTATTCTTGTTCATGATGGTGAGGGTAATACACTATGATTTACAAGATAGATCGGCCGTGTTGTTTGTTGTCGTATGTCGTGGTTCTCAGATGACTAGTGTTGTACTTCATTGTGGTGCGAAACGGTTTATATCATTAGTAAAGAACATGTGGAGGGTATCACATGGTTCACGAATGCTTTCGATTATACGAGACAATGAATTTGAAGAAAAGTTGAAAGCACAGAGAATAAGGATCAGAATTTCTTGATACTATTTAAGATTTTTGTTGATAGTGTGTATTAAAAAGCAAAGAGAAGAGACGAGAGCGAATCGCTAAGACAAAAACGAGGCCAAAGACGTTTAGAAGGGCCGAAGGAAGAGAAAGAATGTTTAAAAATCGGAAATTCTCTTTCTAAAGTTCTACTCCGTCTCAGGCTATACCTAAAAAAAAAAACAACACCAAAACCAACCAAAACAAACACACAAACAAAACAAGGATCTCGCATTGATCCATCATAAAGGATTTAAAGTGTTTTGTAAGACAATTTCTTCAGGAGAAAGCAAAGAATTCCCGAGGAAATCCGTTAGTTCTCTAAAAATGGGGGATGAGCATCTTAACACACAAAAAGATTCACGGGATTTTGTGTAAGTATCTATCCCAACCCCATGAGAGCTAGACGTTATCCCGGTGAGTATTACGATGTGGGCTATCAAAAAACGTTTTGATGAATTGTGAAAGATTTTTTAAGTCCTACTTCCATTTATGATAACATTTCCATTGGATATTTGGGGACAATTGAATTAAGGAAATTGATACTCCTATTACACCCGACATTCCCTTAAGGGAAGAGACCCCTAGATATTTCTATGATGGTTCAATGGATAATGGGGAGGATATCATTCCATTAATGAGGATTTCAAAAGAAACCGGTTTACCCGAGAAAATAATTGACAAATCTTTAAGTGAATCTTTTGTTTCAAGAATGATGTTGTCAACCAATTCCGATTACACCCGATGTAATCCGATTTAGAATAGGAAAACGTTTTAACTCTTTAAAAATGGGAGAAGTGCATTATGACTCATCAAAAGATTCATCGAATCTAGTGTTCGAGATTCCTTCTCAATCCCAGAGAGTCTAACGTTCTTTCTATTGGTGTAATGAAGTTTTCACAAATGGCTTAATAATGAAAAGAATTCAAATTCCGGAATCCAATGCCGATTTGCCCATTAAGGATCTCTTTTAATGGTGGTTGAGCAAATTCAATCATACTCCTTCAACGGTGTCACGACGAATTAAAAAGTCTAGGTGTTGAGATTCTTTAAAATCCGTATCCCAAGAGAGTCCAACGATGCAAAGGAATGTGAGATTTCTATAAAGGGAAATTCAATGGAATCTAAATTCAAGAGTTTTGAAAATGTGCTTTTTGAACAAAACAAAGAATTCTCAAGTTATGACGAATCAAGTTCGAAAGTGGAAAATAAATTTGATACATTTAAATGTTTTTCAAATCCATTTTTTGAACTCGATGAGGAAATCATTACTTTGGAGAAAGATTGTCTCTTCATAAAATGAGGATATTCAAATCAAGAGATAATTAATGACGATACTTTGTGATACGGAGAGAGATTTAAGTTTTTCTCGATGATTTGCTTAATGAAAACTCTCTTCCTTCGGATGTCTCTAATGTGTGAAAATGATTTTCAAGATAATAAGGAGGAGTTTGATATTCTTTGTATGAACCTCCGGGAATTGATACCGATGATGACTCGGAAGGGGACGTTCCTCCTTTTGAGGAACCACTTGACGATGTTCTCTTTCCCCTTCCCGAGGTCGATATTTTACCCATCAAGGTTGAGCCCGTAGAGGTCATGTTTAATGACTCACATACTTATGGGGAAAATTTTTCACAAGTTGAAAGGGAATTTCTTTCCATGGTCGATGAATTCTTAAATCTTTCTAATGATGATGAAACCTTTGACCCGGGAGGAGGTGAAAATGATGTTTTGCTTAATAATGGAGAAAACAATGATTTAAACGTTTTCACAATACGATCATTTTTACCATTTGTCACCTATCCCGAGGTTTTACCCACATCTTACTCCACGGGGAGTGAAGATAAAGTTTTTAAACCGGGTATTTTTGATAATGTGCTTAAGAGGAAGAGTTCTTTAACTCTTGATGTTTTTGACCCACTCCACCCACCCTTAATGGACTTTCATGTTACCAAAGCATTTTCCGGGTTCACATTTTCTCTCTTGAAAAATCTTATTCCATAAAGTATTTTTGACCGGAATCACAAAATGCTAGGGTATTTCTTTAATATCTAGTTGGGGATTGGTTTCACCTTTTGGAGTTTCTTCACCATTGCTATTACCCACCATAAAAGAAATAGTTTGGGGGAAAGAGTCAACGCGAATAGGGACTTCTATAATAAACAAGCGCTTCGTGGGACGGCTCCCCATGCTTATCCTTTTATTGTATTTCATTTTCTTTTATTTCTTTGCTTCCCCCAAGGACAAATCAATTCGGGGCGAGTATAGCTTTATACTGGTTTAACAAAAATCTAAAAGCGTTTTAGAGATGTTTTTGAGCTAACATGTAAAAGAGAGTAAGCCTTGGTTTTTTTCGTCTTTGTTGGTTGTTTTGATTTTTGTCTAGGTTTTCTGATTTTGGAAGCTTCATGGTTCAATTATTGTGAAGGGACAAAGGCAATTCCACAGTTTCCATTGCATGATCTCCAATATTCTCTTCATAAATAAGGAAATCTTTTATCATTGTCTTTATCGAAATAACATTCTATTCTTTTGGCACTGAACCATAGAATGTTTGTTTAAAGATTCTTTTGACTTATTTTTAAAACTTTGAGAGACAAAGTTTCATTTTAGTTTGGGGAAGGATATATTCGATATGACTTGCACTTCACGCACCTTGTTTTGAGTCTTTTGAATTTCCTTTTTGTGAAAAATTATAAAAATTTAAATTTTTTGTTGCAAGGAAAAGCTCAAAGAAGCTTAGTTGAAAAATACACCATCTTATTTGGTAGTCCGTCGCTGAGAAATAGGGAGTTAATTTTTGGAACAAGCCGGGGTGATAAAATGCTCCTAGGCTAGTTCTTTAACCTACCTTTTGTAGGGCCAAGCTTCACATATTTCCTATTGCTCTGGATTTATAAAATGTGAAAAGAACACGAAATGAATGTAGTTAAATATAGTTGTATTTGCTTATGCAAGGTTTATTTGGGAAACTAAGCTTATTGAATGATTTGTGTCTTTTTACTCTACAAGCTCTTAACACACCTAATCATACGTGCTCTTTTTAATTTAACTAAGTCAACAATGTCTTTAGAAAAAAGTCTTACATATGAAAAAAAGAATTCATTTTAATATGAAGGTAGGATTTTTGGTTTCAAATTTATAAGTTGATTTATATTCTAAATGAAAAATTTTTCCATTCATCAAAAAGGATAATTATAAAAAGAATGCCAATGAAGCATTTCTAATGCAAATGAATATTTTTTGTGCACATGAAAAGCATTCGCAAAAAATAGAATATAAAAGCTATATATGTCGTTTTAAGTCGTTGGGTATCCATGTGAGGAGAATGACTCGGATGGTGGTCGCAAACTAAGGATTAAAACTATGTACGTGGAATCAACGGTTCGTTAGGCATTATCACTAGGGTGGCGCAGGCCTAGGTGATGATTGCAACTAAGGGACTTTGGATTCTGGCTTTGTATGGAAAAGGTGTTGTCGCGATAAACCCACAAAGGTTAGCAGCGGAGTGGGGTTCGAACTGAAGAACACCGGTTGTTGTATTGGTTGCGATTATCCTATTTGGGAGAAAGGCTAAGTAGGGGTTTCGAACTATGAACAACATCTCTATTGCAAAAAAAAAAAAATTATAGTACATGGAAAATAAAAGAATGGTTAAAAATTTCATTTTCTCAAATCAAATTATAAGTTTTGTTTCCTAATCTCTTTTAGCTTTGAGTCGAGGTTTATCTATGTTATTAACTTGAGCTCACCAAGGCTTTTTTGTAAAGCTTAGATGAATTTAAACTATGAGATAATATTGATCTATGGTGACGTTAAAAAGTGAAAACATTTAATCATTAATTTATTCCGGGTGAAAAAGTTCACAAGTTATAAGTATAGAGATTAATCATCAGACCTTATATGGACAATGATTGTTTATTGCTTTGTTTAGTCTAGTGAAAAGTCAAGGATGGGGGGTGGGGAACGAATTTTCCTCTTTTGTGCTCTATTAATCGGGAGTAGCCTATTTCAATGAGCCTAAAAGTTGCAAAGTTGCAATGATTGCCATTAATGTGTTTTCAAGAGATTAAATGTTGAGAAAAGTGAAAGTTGTTAAAAAGGTAATTCATAAAAGGTGAAAGCAAGGGCATTTTGGAAACTTGTTAGTTTACAAAGTGTACACTTGATAACATTGCGTGAGGACACGGCAATCCTTTAGTTTGGGGAATTTTGATAAATGCTTAATTGTATATGTAAATTACCCGGGATTTTGCCAAATAAAAGCCAATAAAATGCCAAAAGAATAGAAAAAGTGTGCTTTTGTGTCTAATTGTGCAGGAAAGGATTAAAAGGACAAAAAGAAGCAAAAACAGTCAAAAACCGACAAGGAACGAAAGAGACAAGAAAAAGAGTGAAGAAACAGCCAAAGATCAAAGCCGGATCAGCCGATACAGCAAGAAATAAAGACAAAGCTCAATTTTGAAAGCCAAGGTCCAATTTTGTCAAGTTTCAAAGCTTCAAAGGTTTATTTGGAAGTTTGAAGTTTCAAGGACTAAAGTTGCCAAATGAAGAAAGTGTTTTATAAAGGGAAAATAAAAGATATCAACCACAAGGACTGAAGTTGCCAATTTCTAAACCTCTTTTTACACTACACTAAAACGGGGCAATCGCAGGGACCATTATTGCAAATACTCCAAAGATTTAAACAAACAAACGCGTGTTTCTAACAAACCCGTAACAACCTCCAACAACCTTCAACTACTTTTCCCGCCTTTTTTCTACACAACCCAACTTCGAATTTCCCACACCCCGCTCCTCTATAAACACTAGACTTTGTTCATACACCTTCCCCACCTCTCCTAGCCCACGTGGCAACACATAATTGGCCAGGACACCTCATCAAAACTCATCAAACGGCTTATATTTGTTCGACAATGATCAAGGGTCGAGATTGAATGGATTATTCTAGAAATCTTCACTCCTCTTCCCCAATTCTCTATAAATAGAGCACATAGGACTCATTTTTGTTGTTGTTGTTTTCTGTTTTAAATTTTCAATTTGTAATTCTCTCGTAATAA
>BQNB010015837.1:0-37828 GCA_026074375.1 Tanacetum coccineum
TTTTTTTCATCACATAAATTATTTTATTGTCACCCCACGAGTCATTTAGCTATTGTCTTGTAAACCATCATACGATTTCTTACAAACCATTTTATTTTCATCCTATCAACAACCTTACAGCCACCTTGTGAATCATTTTGTCATCTTATAAAACCCCTCGATATTTCTTTATACATAACACAATTTTGACGAAAATGAGCATCGCATCGTTAGCCCTCAAATATACATAGCCTGATCACCTATGTATAATTCAGGAAGGACTATGCCATGCTGAGAGTAGTCACCTTAAAACTCTTGTCAAAATTCAAAATTTCTACTGATATTCTTGAAGAACAAAAATTTTGTGTGCGTACCCATAAAAAGTATTTATCACAAGGAATCAAGCTAATAATCATAATAACTAGGTAAACCTTTACTCCATCTTACTACAAAGTCGACATCATCTTATACCAAATCCTAAGCCAAAAAGCCGAGACACATCACTAGTCGCCCTAAGACAATTCACTATCAAATTTGCTCGCCATTAAAGAATTTACTAAATCATCCATTCAACATCGAACTGATGCCCGTAGAACTTGGTAGTTTTGATGCCATAATTGGTATGGATTGGTTGTCAATGTATCATGCCGTGATAGTTTGTGCGAGAAGATCGTTCGTATTCCCTGGGGAAATGAAACATTAATTGTTCGTGGCGACGAAAGCGACAATGGACACGGATCTCGATTAAACATCATCTCGCGTACCGAAACCCAAAAGTACTTGTTAAAAGGATGCCATGTCTTTTTGGCACTTGTTACTACAAAGGAGGAGGAAGACAAGTCAGAGGGAAGCGACTTGAAGACGTACCAATTGTTCGATATTTTCCCGAAGTATTTCCCAAGGACTTGCTGGGTATTCCATCAGCCCGACAAGTGGAATTCCGAATCGATTTGATACCTGGTGCCACACCTGTAGCACGAGCGCCTTATCGATTAGCACCGTCCGAGATGAAGAATTGTTAGACCAACTAAAAGAACTTTCCGACAAAGGCTTCATAAGACCCAGTTCCTCACCCTAGGGAGCTTCAGTCTTATTTGTCAAGAAAAAGGATGGATCATTCCGGGAATTGAATAAGCTAACGGTGAAGAACCGTTATCCGCTTCTAAGAAGTGATGATTTGTTCGATCAACTTCAAAGATCGAGTGTCTAATCGAAGGTTGACCTGAGGATGGGTTATCATCAATTAAGGGGTTCGTGAAGAAGACATCCTAAAGACCGCTTTCAGAACTCGATATGGACATTATGAATTTCAAGTTATGCCATTTGGTTCGACTAACGCAACGGCTGTATTTATAGACCTCATGAATCGGGTGTGCAAACCATAACTGGATAAATTCGTGATTGTCTTTATTGACGATATTCTGATCTATTCGAAGAACAAGCAAGAGCATGAAGAATATCTCAAGTTAATCTTGGAATTGCTTAAGAAAGAGGAGTTGTATGCAAAATTTTCTAAGTGTGAATTTTAGATTCCAAAGGTACAGTTCCTCAGACACGTGATTGACAGTCAGGGTATTCATGTGGATCCCGCCAAGATTGAGCCAATTAAATATTGGCAATCTCCTAAGACTCCAACGGAGATCCGTCAATTTTTAGGTCTTGCCGGTTACTATCAAAGATTCATCGAAGGATTTTTAAAGATCGCCAGATCAATGACCAAGCTAACCCAAAGGAAGGTCAAGTTTGAGTGGGGTGACAAACAAGAAGCAGCTTTCCATCTATTAAAGGAGAAGTTTTGCAGTGCACCTATCTTAGCTTTACCTGAAGGAAGCGAAGACTTTATTGTTTACTGTGATGCTTCAATCAAAGGTTTGGGCGCTGTGCTAATGCAAAGAGAAAATGGGATTGCTTATGCATCACGACAACTGAAAATCCACGAGAAGAACTACACTGCTCATGACATGGAGTGAGGAGCAGTAGTGTTTGCTTTAAAGATTTTGAGGCACTATCTGTATGGAACCAAGTGTATCGTGTTCACTGACCATAAAAGTCTACAACATATACTGGATCAGAAGGAATTGAACATGAGACAACGTCGTTAGTTAGAATTGCTCAGTGATTACGATTGTGAAATCCGTTATCACCCTGGATAGGAGAACGTTATAACTAACGCTTTAAGCCGAAAGAAACGGAAAGGACCACTAGGATTCAAACCTAAGTCACCACAATAAATTTGAAACTTGAACGTTTAAGTTAAGGCAATTAAGGAGGAAAATACCGAGGATGAAAAATCTTTAGTGGTATATACAATGAATTGAAACCCATACCTCTTCACCAACACCATTCCGGAAGGCAACTCAACCTGAATTTCAGGACAAAATTCTTTTAACACGGGGAGACTATAACAATCCGCATTTTCACGTCTTGTTACGTCAATAAACACTCAACTATTTATTTTAAACTTTTGCGCGATCACTTTTAATTTTCAAGGTTTAGTTAAATCGCGTAAACTAAAAATCAACATTCAACGTAAACGGGCATCAAACAAATAAAAGTTTACGTCAAACAAGTGTCATATTATTTTTATAAAGATAAGTTATTACTTTTTATATTTTAGTGGTTATGTAAACTGTTTATGTTTCGCAATAAAAATTTATTTAAAAATACACGGGAGTACATATACCTATCTATACTCAAATGAATACCCACTATTATACCCAACTCCCTAAAACTATATTCTATCCTAAAACTTGGCCTAGTCGAAATTTCTTGCAAGCACAACAATTAAATGCAAAGTCTCCACCAAAGTCACTTCAAACTTATCACCATCACCCTTTTTAACCACATATAAACCTTAAACTCTTAAACCTAGGATAGCAAAGTACCTTCCTTTTCCTCCCTTGTGTTTCCACCGTTCCCTCCTCTTAGGGAGGAGGAGAACACCTGTACCTCTTATGACAAAACAACTTCAAGCCCATGGTTTTTGGTTTAGTAGTTAATTGGTATTTTGACTATAAAAGAGAAGCTAGGGCAAAGACTTATCCCACATTTTTCTTCGGTCACATGCAAAAGTCAAACGTTTCCCTTATCCTCTACTTAAAACTTTCGGCTCCAAAATAAGTATTAGGGGACTTTCATAGTTTTGAACTTTAAGGGTTGCAAATAAGGGTTCATCCAAGAATAAGAAGTTGAGGTTTCTATAAAGGGAACTAGAGTTAAGCTTGAAGGGATTCTCGGGTTAAGGCGTTGAAACAAGGGTTTCATTTGGGGTTCTCAGTCCTTCCTATTCGAACCACACGCCAAGAGTTGTAAGTCCCGCTAAAAACCCAAGCTTTGTGTATACGTTAGCCTAATATACCCTAAGTATTGATTTCATATTACCATCTCATAAGCAAGTGCATGTTAAAGCTGTCATAATCATGTGGGAATGTGGTTCGACTTAGGTACGGCTTGCTAAAGCTCATGTTGTTAGAACTTGTGTGGTGCTTAAAAATAAATGCCTAAGTAAGCAAGAACCCACGAATAAGCTAAGGCTTACTTAGTCCTTTTTCATACGACATATCAATATAAGCTAGAGGCTTATATAAGTTATCTTGGCATTAAGTAAATGAAAGAGACTAAAATCTTATATTACCTTAAGTTGGCTTATTCTTGGAAAGTATACTCGTACTTATTTTCGACTACACAACTTATACAACATCTTAAGACACTCATTTCAATTATTTATTTGGTTTTGGATCTGGACTAATCCACATCAGCCAGGTTAGCTTATTTGGTTGAGCTTATGCGACGCAATTACATAATCGTTATCGCTTAACCAAAACCTAAAACAACTTAACAAGTGCTTCATAGACTCATACTACTCGGCTTATGTTTTATAAAGTTCACCGAGCCATGTTTTGGACATAAGGACCAACCCGAAACCCAATAGCTTGATGATAAGCAGAAACAAAAAAGGGTGTTTATTCAAAATGAGACAATAACTTAACATTTCCTTTCTTGGACTAAAAATAAAAATGGCTGGTACACACCCTTACATGGGCCATAAAGCCCAATTGATAGTTTTAAGTGCTTATTTATAAGCTAAGATTCTTAAAGTGCTTATTCGTTAACAAAGTAACTAGCAAAACTAATACGACTCATCAAAAACCTATTCGACTCGGTTTAGACTCTTTCTGAATTGAGTCGAAATGGGCCGAAGGCCCAATACCATCAATTTGCTTAACTCAAGCTTATTATAACTTTACTTATTGAAAATGTCCTCCTTGTAACTTATTTGAACTCATTATAAGCTTGTCTATTTTATAAAACTAGTTGGGACCGATAAGACATTTTTGGTAAACGTGGGGCAAAATGTGAAAATTTGGATATTGAAAGGGTAGATATTGCAACAATAATGATTTTAGGAAAACTTATATTTACAAACGGGTCATGTCCAATTTTTGTCAAAATTTTATACATAGTGTATTTTTGCAAATTAATAACGAAACATAAATAATAATAAACGAATTACACTTTTATAATTTATCATCTACTAGCTTTTGAAAAATCTAATCAATATATTTACACTTATTGAAAATAAATAAAATAACGAAATTAATAAATCAAAAATATTTATTAAGTTACCGACAATACTCATTAATTAGTAAAACTTAACTCGCGATACCTCCCGTATTGATCTTATGGTTATTTTTCTGAACCGGAGATTTCATCGATGTATACTCTTTTGGTAATTATTTAAACTGTACACATGTAGTCATACATTTCCAAAAGCCAACACTTACAACGAATGATATTATTTTCGTATTGTGTATAAATGTATATATACACTCTTGTATATAGTTATATATACGTTCACTAACTAGACCAACACTTAGAAAATTCTTCAAACTTAAGCACCGCCACACAAGCAACGATGACATGACCACATATGAATTTGCAAAACTATTTCAAACTCACACATTGAACCCTAAGCATAAACTTGTGAACTAAGACTTGCCGTACTTATTTAGGTCGTGTATCGGTGCCGCTTGTTACCATTACGTGACTTAATTGCAATTTCAGACGACTACTTACTAAGGTGAGTTCATAGCCCCGCTTTTATACAATTACAATGATTTACAACTTTGGGATGAGAAACATGCATTGTTTTACGATTGGACGCAAGTACACTTATATACAAATTACGAGTTTGCCTAAGTAGCTATAACCCACTATGCCCATGAATCATGAACTGTTAATTACTGGATTGTAAGCGCGAATGTTATGAATAGATCTATTTGGGATTGACATCCCCGTTCGGGTGAGTAGCACTCACTGTGCCGATTTTCCGGACAACGAATGTATACCATGTCGGAACAATTTGGATGTTGCGGGTTGACATCTACACGAGCACATTATTTGCATTAATTTGCATACATATATGTCGAGCTTCAGTGTCATGAGCTTAGTACATTTCGTAATCACTTTTATGATATTGTATTCGTTACTTGTCATACACATGGAAATCTTGCAGTCCTACTTTATACTTACTTAAACCTGTGAATTCACCAACTTTATATTGACGTTTTAAAGCATGTTTTTCTCAGGTCAATAAGGTACGAGAAACAAGGATACATTGGTGGTCACCATTTTGGAGTCATTACATTAAAGATTTGGGTGCATTACATTTTGAGAATAACTATTATGTCTTAAAATCTTTACAATTTCATGGATGAACAATTTAAGCTTCGGGCTTTTGTAACATACAAGTTTATTAAATCCAATGTATCATTTTTAAACGACTCATTTAGAGGTCGTTCTCATATCTTGTGCAATGGTACTCATGAAGTAACGCTCCCAGACATATTTCCGTTGCGACCCATTTTGGGGGTGTTACAGACGCCGTCACGACTCATACCAAGACGACGTCACAAGATCTCAAGACGACGCCAGAATGCATGACCCAGCCCATTATCTAGAATATTCTATTCATGACGGCATCACGATTAAAATGCAACGCCGTCACAATGGTTTTCCTATATATACAAACCTGAAATTATGGTTTTAAGTGTGTAACTTTAGAGTAAAAGAAAGGGACGAACCCTAGTTCGTTTAGCAGATGTTAGGGACGATTTTAGGGCCTCAAAACCCTATTGTACTTCCTTCAATTCATGTTTTAATCAAGTAAGACTATCTTAATCATTCAATATGTCTTGTTGTGTGATTCTTATATGTTCTTGATTTATCTTTAACATGCTTGGCTAAACCTTCTATTGTGTTTATTTATGATTGTATGAAACCTAGGATGTAGATCTTAGTGGTGATGCTTCTTGTGATGAATATGCATGTTAGGTCTTAGAAAACCAGCTTTTGTCTGTATCGCTGTTGATATGTCGAGGAAAACATGATTGTGTAGAAAGGATACCATCGGGTAACAGTCTTCATACTACCTTGCCCCTTATATGGTTGATCCACTCTTAATATATTTCAAATGCATTTAATATACTCTTAGGTGCCTTGTAATAGTCTTCATACTACCTTACTTGTGCGTTGCCTTAACGGAATATTAAATAGACGGCGTGTTCGTGTAATTCGTTCATGACTTAGGAAATAGTTACATAGATCATCACAAGTGTGACAAAGCAACAACACTAGGAGAAGCAATCTAGGGAGTAATACATGATTAAATAAACACAATCTTTTATTATATCGTTATCACCAGTAGCTTAGATTATTATTTAGTTTAATAGCTAAAACCAAACCAACCTCTCAAACATATGATTTACTGCTTTTATAAACATAAAAATACAAAAATAATCTTCTCTCAACCTTTAGAATTCTGTTAGACCGTGATCAAGCCTTCCCAACCTATTCCCCTAGAGAACAATAACAACCCCTGAGTCTTGCCTATACTACACTACAACGATTAGGTACACTGCCTAGGGAGTTGTAAAACTTCTTGTAGAAGTCCCTTACGACAACCGCAACATGCTGTCACGACTGCTTTGTCAACTACTTTCGCCGATGCTAGCCTTATTCCCTCAGTTTCTGTAGATGATTACGAAGTTGTTGGTGCAGATGATCAGGGTGATGTTCCTTCCTTCCCCAAGGTTGATTTTGAAAAGGAAGAGCTAGATACTACTCCGGAACATGACCCACCTAGTTGAACCTGTCTTGTCGCGGTGCTTCCTGGTTTTTATCTTGTTATTACCATATACCGCGGCCGTATGTGGCCTTTTGTAGCGGTTCTTGTACTTAAACAAATTTTGTAACATTTAACACTTCTACTGTTTGAATGCTATTATTGCTATCTTTGATATCGTTAGTGACATGTTTTCAAAATGATAGTCTTGCTTGAATACTTGTGGGTTATTCTCCTGGTATCGGGCTTGCAATACCTCTTATGTACGTTGAGTGAATTATTAGGTTACTGACTCGTCACTTATTATATATAAATATAATATAATATAAATATATAATAAGGATAAGATCAATAATAGAGAGATAAGTATTCCGTAAGGCTTTTAAAAGAGGAAATTACTTTTATCCAAAGCAAAAACCCTAAAAAACCTTCCCGGGTCGTTTCCCGTCGAGGCGTGAATTAAAAATCGAGGTTACGTTCGTGATCGCGCGTTTGAATGGTTAATGATTGATTTGGATTCTATTCTACAAAAGGAAACCCTAAAACGAAAGCAATTTAAGTTAAAAGACTAAAAATGATAACGGGGCCGAAACCCGTTCTTTTAAAAAACAAATTCTAAAATTTTAACCCTACGGATTCAAATTTAATTTTCCTAAGTCCTAAATGATAAAAGAAAATTTTAAAAAACAGAATTATATTTTTTTGATTTTTATTTTATTTAATATGAATTAAAAACAGTTTTAATAAGAAAAATTAATTAAAAATAGTAAACTAATTTATAAAAATTCAGAAAAATTACAGAAAGTACTTTGACTTATGCTGAATCTAGAAAAAATAAGAACTTTGAAAAACGGCTTATAAATAAGCCAGAAATAAGCTAATTTGGGTTGAAAGGCTTAAAAGGCAAAATGAGTATATAAATTAAATGGTGAGTAGGGCTAACAGATAGCCCTACTAGTGTTGGTGGTTTGTGTGTGTGTTGCTTGGGACGAGTGTGTGTAAAGGGAGAGGTCATGGGTTCGACCCCCATGCATCTCTCTTTTTTGAAAACATTTTTTTTTTTACTTTTTCTTTTTAAAAACTCATAACAGACACTAAAATAAGCAATTTAAAAAACTGATTGTTTGGGGTTGGTTGTGGCTATAATAAAAAGCATTCTTGTGCTTTTTTTTCATAAGCCCATAAAAGAACACTCTAGCCACTGCCTGTTTGTACCCTGGTGATGAAAACCCATTTTCAGCACCTTTATCCTTGCCTTATTTTGATTAGACCCTGTTTCTTTTAGTTGTCCCTGTAGCTTATAGGTTGCCCTTTAAGTCTCAAGATTTGTTGCTTATTTCCCTTTTTAGCCTTAAGCTTATTAAGCTGCATAGTAGTTTTTTTTTCTGTTTTTGTTTTTTTAATTAGTCAAGGTAGCTTATTCTTGCTTTAGCTATTTTAGGGCTTATTGGTTTACGATTAGTTAAATTAGTAGAGTTAGGTTAGTTAAGTTAGTAAACTCCACTTTAAGCTTTTCCTGAGCTCTCAAGCCAAAGAATGAAAAAGCAAATAAGCTTTAGAAGCCGTTATTGAGTTTATGTCATACAACAAAAGCTCCCTTTTCTGGCTTTTCAGCCACTTCTGCTTATGCACCTTTGATAGAAAATGTTCCCTTAAGGCTCTTAACAACTTTCTTTTATAGCTTGTGATTAATATGCACTTAGGATATAGGTTGTAATCGGGTTCTCTTCCAGGGACCAATTGTGTAATTTCTTCTTTTTATGTTAACATAGTTTGTTCCCTGTGGGTTAGTTAGCTGTTACCCGTTTACTTTTGTCTTTTCATGTTACTGCACGTCCGAAAATAAATAATGCACCAGTGATGGTACCTGTAGCATTAGCAGCCTGGTCCTGAGTCAGCGCAAAGACGCGGCCTGATGCGTCTGGCTTCTTGTCAGCATGACCAGACGAACTAGCCCCCGTGTTCTTCTTGCAATCTCGCTGAAGATGACCAGCTTGACCGCACTTAAAACAAGTACCTGCAGCACGACGACACTCTCCTGGGTGTCTACGTCCACATGTGGTGCAGACAGGGTAAGTATAACCCTCGGACGGTGCCTTGTTTTGCTGGGAACCTGATTCAATGATGGATCGTGAGACATGAATTTTGAGACATATAGCGAATAAACTTGTTACATCAATTGAATTACCAGAGTTGGTAGCTCGGTGGGACTGCTGACCCCTGTTCCGATGGTCGCGTCCAGCACCAGAGTTCCTGTCATTTTAACGTGATGTTAGATTTATATCATAGGGCAGATGAGGATGATAAAGATTAAAGATTGGACCTGTTGTTGTCACGGGAGTGATTGTTGCTATTGTTGTTACGGTAGTTACCACTACCGCCCTGCCTGTCTGACCCATGACGGTCATTCCTCTGGTCATGACCCCGGTGACTATTCTGCTGATTAGACGACTGATGCTGGTCCCCACTCTTATGCCTGAAGAATGATTGGTTGGTACATGTTATAAAGGTAGAAAGATAAAACGTGGAATAGGTCGCAGAATTTAATTACTGAAAGTTTACCTCTTGTCTGATCGTTCAGGCCTGTCATAATCATCCCTGTCTCGGAGGATCTCAAAGTTGCGAGCAGCATCTGCAACTTGAGCAACATCAGTAAACTCCATGCATAGGATACGGTCTAGGATCGACTTGTGAAGACCCCAACGAAAGTTCTTGGCCTGCTCCTCTGCAGTGCCAGCAGCCTGTCCAAGAAATCCAGCTATACGGATAAAACGCTGCATAAACTCATTACTGCTCTCGCCTGCCCTTTGGCGAAGAGAATGATACTCTCGCTTTAGGCGCTCTTGCTCAGCTCGAGGGAAAAATTGGAGGAAGAACAACTCCTTGAAATTTGCCCATGACAAAGTGAGAATCCATGCATCTCCTCCTTTGGCCTGCTTGTAGGCCTTCCACCATGCTAGCGCGTCACCCTTCAAATTATAAACGGCTAACTCGCCTTTAAAACATCATCACAACCCATTACATCAAAGATCTTCTCCATGTGAGAGATCCAGTTCTCAGCATCAACTGGAGTATACCGCATTCTCGAAAGTACGGGCGGCTTTTGCTTGTTTTTAAGCGTTCAGCCAGGTTCATGAATAGTGAATGGTGGAGGATTTCCACCTGGAGCCACCTAGCACCTTACGGTACTCTTCACGAATCTTGTTAACGGATTGTGGAAGCATAGCAGTTACTAGGCTGCCTGGACAGCTATGCAGCGAGTTCAGCATTGTTCGTGTGTTCACCATCTGGCATAAAAATATTTTTAAGGTTAAGCGGTTAATTTTAAACACGGGTCAAAACATGAATGAAGGAACGTCGATTCTGAAGGAACCTAATATCTACCCAATCCTCACAGGTCAAGTTTTAGAGCCTACAGGTCGAAAGCCTGAGCTCTGATACCATAATTGTAACACCCCTCTCTGATGAAAGGCATCACTTCATAACCATGGCGTCATATCAAAGCATAAAAGGCATAAAACATAACTGATAACGTAACAAGGTGGAAAGCCGGAAACAAACATCGGCTCCCATTATGAAGTTTAACATGCATAAACGTAAAGGAAGTTTGAAGAACAAAACATGTGTCCAAAACATAAGTCTTGCAAGTGTCAACGATAATAGAAGGGAAGCTAAAGGGTCTCTTCCTAAGCACAATCTCTCATGCCCAACTCCCTCTAGTTACCTGCCGTAAGAAACATGAAAAGAAACAGGCTGTGCTATAACGCTCAGTGAACGGATATAATGATAATGAAATAATAAACATAAGTCCTGGATAAGGAATATAAAGCAGCCGAAAAGATTCATGAGTGTCATGAGGAACCTGGAAGAATTATGTCATGAAGATTAGCTATATTGGAAACATGTAAAACATGGTTGTTAAGATGTAAAAGTATAATGGAATGTCATATGTAGCATAACATAGCAATAAGGGTTTGCCCACGAGCTCATATAATCATACATAATAATAACGTGCATACATGCATAAAGTAGAGGGGATGCCTCAACATGTACTAGAGGGGTGACCTCTAAAATTAAAATGGGTGGTGGGTTCAAACTCCAATGTGGAATGGGTGGGGGATGTAGAGCACACACCAACCAATCACCATGAAAACGTATTAACATGTAAACTATGATGCACCCATACGCCCCGAATAATAATGGCCAGACCATGAAATAAGTAACATGAAAAGGGACGCGCCGCGTGATGAATCACTTCAACGCGAAAGAGTAATGACCACAGGTAGCCTCAAGTGTCCTGGTCATGAGTACCTCCATAACTAGGTGGTAAATGCCACATAAATTCAATGGTATGCACTATATATATAGCTCGGGCAGTGGGACTTGAATTAAACATGAAGAAATCATGGCAAACATAGAAATGGAGAAGCATATCAGTTCTGGGGAAATGAATCATTAATAGAAGGATATGTCCTTACTTGAAAGGACGGAATATCCGTACCTGGACAATGAAAGCAGTGAAGGAAAGAAAACAGAATGGTATAACTTCGTCTTTCGCGTGCTTACATGATAAAACAGCTTGTATAAGTTTACTTGTGCATGATTAGTTTCTTTCTATTTTTAGTAACTTTTCCTTGATTGGTTATACTTGTATGTTTCTTGGATTGTTATATTCCTGTTTTGTATCTTTGTTATACTTGGTATTTAAAAGTAGTAATTTCCTTATTTAGTAAGTTTCCAAAAGTAGCAAGTTTCTATAAATAGCACTTTCCAAAAATTGCAGGTTTTTCCATAATTAGTTTAACTTTCTAAATATAGCATGGTTTCCGTAATTAGTAAGCTTCTAAAAAATAGAAGGTTTCCATTTTTTTGTTCCTGTCTTGGATAATAAATAATATATTGTTATTTATTTAGATAAATCATGTTATTTCAATAAACTTTTGTTATAATTGGTAATTTTTTATAATTAAAGGGAAAATGTCATTTTCATGATTTCAAGGGTAAAACTGTAGTTAATTAAAGTTAAAGGGTCTAAAGTGTCATTTTCATAAATTAGGGGTCATAATTGTCATTACTTGAATGTTTAATGTCCAAAACGAAATTTATTAAAGTTAAGGTTTTTAAGAGGCACATAGGGTCATTATATAAATTCCCGACGGTCACAGTTATTATTAAAACACCCAGTCATGATCCCATACCTACATTGCCGAGCCCATTGGGCCTCGGCTTGGTCTTGGGCCTAACGCACACACAACATACCTCAAACATGAATACCGAGCCCATTGGGCCTCGGTTGGACTCTTGGGCTACACGGCCCGTACTACAACAATAATAAGCCCGAAACAACTAGCTCATAAGCCCACACTTAAACCGAACAACCTTAACCATAAGCCCATATGCAAACCGAAAATCAACTAAGCCATACGCCCATATATAAGCCGGAAGTTATTAAGCCATAAGCCCACATGTAACCCGAAAATATTTAAGCCAATTAGTCCCTATATGAACCGAAAATCATTTGAGCCATAAGTCCTTATATGAACCGAAAATCATTGAAGTTTTATAATCCCATTTTGATTTAAGCCGAAAACAATGAATATCATAAGCCCTTATGTAAACCGAGCCCTTGTTACACAAAAAGGAAGGTATGCCGAGCCCCATAGGGTCTCGGCTTGGTTCTCTTGGTCTTAGGTCACTCGGACATCAGTCCCAAACAACATATGTGTACCGAGTACCCCTTGGGGTCTCGGCTTGGCCTTGGTTCGAACACGCACGCGACATGATTAATAAAACAATGTATATACGGGTGCCGAGTACTAGGGTACTCGGCTTGGTTCTTGTCGGTTACTACACTACTAGACGTGAATAAATAGAAGTGTACATGTGTGTGCCAAGTCCCTTAGGGGAACTCGGCTTGGTCTCGGTTCGAACAATACCCAGCGAACAACAATTCCCAATTTCAAAACATGTATGCCGAGCCCATAGGGGTCTCGGCTTGGTTCTATGGTCGAACAACGCACGCGACATGATCCAAAATAAACATTGTATATATGCCGAGTACCCTAAGGGTCTCGGCTTGGCCTTGGTTCGACCCACCACCACTCGGCAACCAACATATATTTTTATCATCATATGTGCCGAGTACCCATGGGGTCTCGGCTTGATTTCTCGGTCAAAACCCACCCGACAACTCTTAACTCTTGTCTAGTCGATTCGTTTATCAAACAATGAGTGGTAATCCATTTAAACCTTTCAAGTTACATGTACAATCTTTAATATTTCATGTGATAGATTTTCATGCATGCATAATTGATTAAAGGAAATAATAAAAAGGGTTTTATTAAATACCGGGTGTGGGGATTGATCAAGGATCAATCAAGGATCGAATACACCGAGAATTTACGAACCAAAGGTCGAATCTTGCTCCTTCTTCCTTGTGGTGCCGCCGGTTTGTAGAAGTTTTTAGGGTTTCTTATTTTAATTTCTTGTAACAAATAAATGAGATAAAATCTAGTTCCCTGGAATTAATAGATAGGGACATGGGCTTGGGCCTTTAAAATTGGACTTGGGCCTTTTCTTTTCTTGAGCATTGCCGAAATTTCATAAGCCCATAAGTAACCATTATGTAGTTTTTAGTTTATGTCAGATTTCGCGTGTTCGTGTATTCATGATTCGTAAATTTTATTTTCTTACGTTACTTGTCATGATAATTAATTCATAAGTTTTCTTGTCGATTTCATTGCTTATTAAATTTTTTTTAAATTTCATGGTATTTTCATGTGGGTTTTACACATATCCAAGGGAAGTGCATTAACTGAACGAATCTTGTCATCGAACTATAGAGGAAGATCTCTATATACATGGGTAATACGTGCGGAGTCTTTCATGGGCGTGGATATACGTAATACGCATGATAAGATAATTAGGTTGTCATTTGTAAAAACATGAGGCAAACTTGGGTAGATATCACAGAATGCGTGTCGCACCGTATCAAATAAAACAAAGCATGCACGTCGTAAATATAAATATGCACCAGTGATGTACCTGAAGTATTGGCGGGCCTGATCCTGAGTGCAAAGACACGGCCTGATGGCTGGCTTCTTTGTCAGCATGACCAGCGAACTAGCACAAAGTTCTTCTTGCAGGTCCCACTGAAGATGACCAGCTGGCAACAGTGAAGCACTTAGTACCAGCAGCACGACGACACTCTCTGGGTGTTACGTCCACATGTGTTGCAAACAGGGTGAGTAATAACCCTCAGAGGGTACCTGTGACATGCTTGGGAACCCGAGTTGGTAGATCGGTGGGATTGCTGACCTCTGTTCCTTTGGTCGCGTCCAGCACCAGAATTCCTGTTGTTGTCACGAGAGTAGTTGTTGTTATTGTTGTTACGGTAGTTACCACCACCGCCCTGCCTGTCAGACCCTTGACGGTCATTTTTCTGTCGGTCATCACTCTGACCGTGACTCCTGTGGATCTACCCTGCTGACTGTAGGTTGGATAATCGGTCCTCCACTCTTGTGCCTCTTGTCTGAACGTTCGGGCCCTATCATAGTAATCCCTGTCATCGAAAGGATTTCCCAAGTTGCGTGCAGCATCCGCAACCTGAGCAAACATCAGTAAATGGTATACACATGACATGAGTCAAGGATGACTTATGAAGACCCAACGAAAATTTTCGCACTTTCTCTTCTGCAGTACCAGCTGCCTGTCCAAGAAAGCCAGCTAGGCGGAGAGGAAACGTCGTGCATGTACTCAGTACTATTATCACTCGCCCTTTGGCGGATGGGGAATGGTACTCCCCTTCAACGCTCTTGCTCGAGCTCGAGGGAAAAACTGAAGAAAGAAAGGAACAGCTCTTTGAAAGCTGCCCTAACGTCAGGTTAAGGACCCACGCATTACTCCTTTGGCCGCTTATAGGCCTTCCACCAAGCTACAGCGTCACCCTCAAACTTTACCACAAGCCAATCTGGTTTTAAAAAGCATCATTACAATCTATCACGTCGAATGATCTTCTCCATATGGGAGATCCATTTCGCATCCAACAGGGGCCTACTGCCTTCTCGATCGAATGGTTTTGCTTATAAAGCGCTCAAGCCAAGTATGAAAGTGGCTGGGTCTTGCTGGTGGAGGATTACCACCCGAAGCACCAGCGCGGTATTCTTCGCGAACCTGCTCGCGAATATGTGGGAGCATGGCATCCACGGCTGCCTGAATGGCCGCAGCGAGTTCAGCATCGGTACGAGTGTTCACCATCTGATATTTGGGAAAAGGGTTTAATGATTAAACGGTTAAAAGGTCAAAACGCGACAGAAAATAAACGTCGATTCTGAAGGAACCTAATGTCTACCCAATCCTCACAGGTCAAGTTTTAGAGCCTACAGGTCGGGTCAATTCAGGAAGATCAAGCTACAAATGCTAAGGACCATTAGTCTAATACAAGGGATACTTCTCTAGCCTCAAGCTCATAAAGGCCACGTAAATCACTATGAAAGAAGCACAGAATAGTGTGGGGTTTATGTGCTAATTTACTCACAAAAACTAACACAAAACGTCACATCAAGGGAATGACAAGTGCAATCCTCAGGTGTACCACATTTTGATCAAAGGTCCCACAATGGATTTCTCAAAGGATTGATTAATGAATTGGCAGAAGATTGAAGTTTGAAGAGCAAGGCAATGCCAATCCAGAAGCTTCTTTCAGGCTTATAAATAGGCCTCTATTCTACATAGCAAGGTCGTTGTTTTTTTTCTTTATATTAGTTTTTAGTAATTTAGTCTTAGTTTAAATTCGTTATTTCCTTATATGTAATTTCCTTTTTCAGTTATTGTAATCAGCTCTTTTAATTAAGAAATTCAGTTTTCTAGTGGTTTTAAATTCTCGTTTTTAAGCTCTCATTTTCAGTCATAGCTCTCTTAATAAGCTAAATTCGTCTCCAATTAAGTCAATAACCTTCTATCAGTCTATAAGATGTAAATAGAGCTGTTGAATTCAGTTATTAACATATCTAAACCTTAAAATTAGTTAAATTCTATTATGGATCTAATTGTATTAGCTTTTTGGAAGGGGATCTTAACTTGGAAGAGATCCCAAGGACTTATACTCTAGCTTATTCATAAGCTAGAGAGCTTGTAGCTGCCTTAATTGGTTCCTCTTGTTTAGCTAGAGGAGTTTGTAAGTTTCTCTTTCAATTTTCCTTTAAATTCTAGTTTTAAGTAATGATATTATTGCTTGCTATTTTTAGATCTGCTTATTTGCTTATTCTCTTTGCTTATTAGTGTTTAAATATCTCTTCTAGTGCTTATTAGTTGTTTGTCCTAATCTGTTTTTGCTTATATAGTTATAGATCATTAGTTATTAATTTCTGTCATAAAAACTCATAAAATCCAAAAATATTAGTTTAATTAGTTAAGATCTTAGAATTTTACTTATTCAGTTGTTTAATCATGATTGCTAAGTTTGTTTTAAGCTAGTTTTTATCTGGTATTTAGTTTTTGTTCATTAGATTTCTCTTAAAAAGCTTTTCTCACATATGTTATAATGATTAAGTAGTGTTTGGTTTAGTGCATTATTGAATTGCACTAGCAGTACTAACATAAGTTAGTACTGCTGATACTTACACTACCAGTACTAACTAAAAAGTTAGTACTGCCTTCACAAGTTAGTACTGTTAGTATAAATTTTAGCTTTCCAAATTTAGTAGGAATTAAGTTTAGATTTAGTTATAGCTTATTAAGATTTTAGTTTTAGTTTTCTAGCTTATTTCATTACTTATTACGTTTTCAAAAGTCAAATTGCATCAGCAGTACTTTCAAAGTACTGCTGAATTTTCACACTAGCAGTACTAACCTCAGTTAGTACTGCTGAGCCTTTACACTACCAGTACTAACCATAAGTTAGTACTGTTAGCTTTAATTTAGTAGGGATTAAGTTTAGCTTTAGCTTATTAAGAATTTAGTTTTAGTTTTCATTATTTAGCTTATTTCATTGCTTATTTTGTTTTCAAGAGTCAAATTACATTAGCAGTACTTTCACTTGAAAGTACTGCTGAATTAATTCGCTTTAAGGGTATAGATTTTATAGCTTAATTAGATAGATTATAAGTAGTTTTATAAGTCCTTAAAGTTTTAGAGTCTAGTTTAGCCTTATAAACCTTTAAGCTCATTTGTAATTTGTGCTCTCTTGCTTATTTTCTGAGTTTGCTTACTTCATGATCAATTTCAGTAGTATAAAAGTAGTTTAAGCTTTAGTTTCTTTTCATTTATAAAATAAGCATATCATAAGCTCTTTAGAACTTCTTTCCTTTTTCATTTTGATCTAGTTTTGAGTTTTCTATAGCTTATTTTCTAAAACCAAGGGATAAGCCCTCCTTTCTGTAACAGCTTAAAGATAAGCTCTTTTAGAGCTTATTTGTGAGTTTCAGCCCAAGTAGCCTTTATTAATCTTGTTCCCCCTGTTCCTTACAAACATTGCTTCTTTGAGTTTTTTATTTTAAGCTCTTTAAAATTTCGAATGCTTATTGGACTTAGTTTGTTGTCGGGATAGATTCTCAGGGTAGAACGTGTAACTTTTTCGATTTTTATTGATTTTTCAGTTAGTCCCTCCGTTTGCTATTAGGTTTTTGCACCTTTAGTCCTTATATTAAGTTTTTAAGTAAATTCTATTTGATTTAATTGTATTAGGTTTAATTTTTAAATTAGTTAATTAAAACTTTTATATGAAGTTGAAAATTAGGGCTTTTGTTTTTAATAAATCTATGGCAATTTTTTCTTTGTCTAGAATATTTTAGTTTACATTTTTAGGATTAATTTGTTATTTGCTTAATTGTCATTATTTGTTGCTTCTTAAAATTAGTAGTAATTAGCTTATCAAAATATCTTTGTCCATTCAAATCTGGTATTCCGAACCTAACGTGTTTCAATTTCACCTAGTTCATTGGGGAAACGGACCCGGGTGATCATATTGCCCGGTTTAATATAGATATTATTTTGTATATTATATTATATATATTTTAAGAGTAAATTTTATCAAGGGTAACTTGGAATTTTTTATTTTCTCTTTTAAAGTATTATATTTATATTTATATTTAACCTGTGTGTAAAAACTTGCAACTCATTTTACATCTTTAAAGTACTTGTTTTTTATATTGAGTTTGACATTCATTTTTTTATGAATTTCCCTGGGTGAGTAGTTAAGCAAGTCGGCAAACCACGGAGGGTGGAGTACTTTGGTCTTTGGAAGTTATCACACTTAAAGTCTATAAGGAAAAGTCTCTCGGTAGTAATCTCTTTTGGATCAAAGTATTTTCGTAAGGATTTTCAAGACGAGAGAGGGTGATAAGTGCATGTTTTCAGCTACCTTAGTTCGATAACTTAAAATCAAATTCCTGAAGAAGTAGACCCAGCGAAGCAATCTTGCTTTTGGCGTCTTTCTTGTTGAAGTAGGTATTTCATAAGTGGAGTGGTCTGTGTAATCAACACTCTTGTATGATTTAGATATGATCGAAACTTCTCGAAAGCTTTAATCTACTGCAAGCATTCTCCTCTAGTTGTTGGTGTAATTAGTCTATGCTTCAGTCTTCGTATTACTTGCAATAAATGAATTGGTCGAAATGCTTATCAAATTCTCTGCCTAGAACCGCACCGATTGCCTATATTCCTTGCAATCCGCTCATGATTTTCAAAAGGTTGGTCCCAATTTGGAGCAATGAGAATTGGCAGCATGTCGGTCAATTTTTCAACTGTTGAAAGGCTAGAATGAATCTTCTTTGAAAAAATGAATAGGGAGTGTTTTCTCTAAGAGAGGGTCATGGGTCGAGAGATTTGGAATACGTCTTTGTAAATCTTCGATAGAAATCCCGCTATTGGCCCGAGGAAAAACTCGATTTCCTTTGAAGGTTGTTGGGTGAGGAGCTTAGAATAACATCAACTTTGGCTTTAACGACTTAATTCCTTTTTATAGAGGATCTTATGTTCCTAAAACAATGCTTCATCTTTAACCATGAATGGCTCTTTTACCAATTTAATGCTAATTTGGTGTCTTCACACCTTTTATGATTTTATTAATTGGCAAGCATGAGGAAAAAGAATCTCCAAAATTCTGAAAATTGTCATTAAAAAACCTCCTCGGTTTTTTCTTATCATATCGTGAATAATAGCCGTCATACAACGTTGAAAAGTTTCGGGAGCATTACACAAACCGAATGGCATACGTCGGTACGCGAAAGTTCGTTGGGCACAGTGAATGGAAATGGTTTTTTTCTTGATCTTTAGATCAATTGGGATTTGACAATCTGGAAAAAAACCATCTAAGAAACAATAACAAACGCGCTTATGCCGGACTAATCGCTCTAATCATTGGTCATGAATGTATGGTAAAGGGAAAATGGTCTTTACAAGTTGCTTCGTTAACTTTCGATTATCGATACAAACTCTCCATACACGTGACTTATTTGTAGTGCACCAGTCATTTTCTTCGTTTGTGACAACGGTCATACACTTTTTTTAGGAACAACAATGGACTGGACTAAATTCGGACTATCCGAAATTGGATAAATCAATACCGCGTCAAGAAGTTTTTCGACTTCCTTCTTGATGACGTCGTGGATTTTAGGGTTAACCCTCCTTTGATGTTGGATTGAAGGATTGGTAATCATCTTCTAAAAGGATTTTATGTGAGAGCAAAATTTCTGAGATCCTATGCCCAACGGATTTCAGAAAGTTTCCAAGCAATTGTTGTTTCGGCTTTTTCATAAACATGAATGAGTGGGTCTTTTCATTCTTGGCTCAAATTTTTAATTTATGTATGGATGCTTGTTAATTTTCCTATATGAACGCTATATTCGAGATGCGGAGGTAACTCTTTAGCTCGACTTTAGGAGTTTCATCTTTTGGTCAAGTGAGATTCTTTTGGTTCAACAACTTTAAGATCCTTTTGAATTCCGGGGTAGTAATCTCCTTGGTCTGGTGAAGGTAATGGATCATTGTTGAGAAGTGCCTCGAGAATGAGAATGTCACCCTCGGGATCGTAGTATGTAGCATTAAAAACTGGTGAAACTGGTTCATCATCGATTGCTATAAAAGCATCGGCTTCCTCATGAGTATAGAAAAATCACTTTCATCAAAGGAGTAAGTGTTGAGATGAAATAGAAACAAATGGATCGAAGTGAGGAGAGGATTGTTGTAAGCAATGGGAATCGGAAAATCCAAGTACTTCTTGTGAGTATCTTCACAAGTGACATCGTTGAGATCAACCTTTTCAGGATTCGGTTTGTTGTATGAAATGGAAAGGTTGCATCACCACATTTAAGGGTTAATGATTGATCTATCATTCCTAAGGAGTAATTCTCCTTCGTAAACATCGATTAAAGCATGAGCCGTCCTAAGAAAAGGTCGCCCGAGTATCAACGGTACTCGAGGATCGGCTATAAAATCAAGAACAACGAAATCGGCGGGAAAGTAAAACTTCCCTACTTTGACAAAAACATTTTTCTTGCTACATCCGGTTGGTTGGAAATTGTACGGGTGGCTTATTCTAAAAAAAAATACCATTCTTGTTTCGTTAGGCTGAGAGTTGATGCTTTTTCCAAATGCGATTAAAGGCATGAGATTGATACTTGAACCTAAATCGGCAAGCCTAAGTAACTATCGACTCTGAAAATTCACATGGAATGAGAAATCGACCGGGGTCAACTTGCTTTTTGGGAAGCTTTTTAAGGCAACCGTACTAAAATTTTCATAACGGGATTTTGGTTAACTCAATCAACTTGTCTTTGTTGTTTAACATCTTTTTGTACCATCGGAGCAAACTTTGGAATATGAATGAGAGGCATTCGCGAATACATAGCTCAAAGTGAAGGATTACCGGAAGATTTCCATAAACTTTGAAGCTAGGATATCATCCTTTTCACGAATTTTTTGTTTATTGAGTCTCGATGGGTAAGGTAAATTAGGTTTGGCTTTGTTGGCAACGAAAGAAGGCTCTTCGATTGGTTCTTTGTCTTTGTTATGTTCATGGATTCAATGGAGGAGGTAGGATGTCTTCGGTGCTCGTGTCCGTATCCTTTGTAACCTCACTGTCCTTTCCACCACCGGCGGTGGAATCGGAGGGTCATGTATGAAAACACACTACGAGTTGTAATTGCTTGGCTTCGTTTCTTGGGTTTGGAATGGTATTGGCTAGGTAAAGAACTTTGAATTGAAGGTTGGTTGCTGTGATAACTTTGGCATGAAACCGAGCATCATTTTCTGAAAAATCATCCTTGCTTCTTTTGAGACTCTTGTAAACTCTTTGAAAATCTATTTGAAAATTATCCAACTTCATTTGCAATTATTCATGTTCGCATCATTAGCTTAGATAAATTTCAAATTCCGTTTTAGAAACATATTTGTTGGAGGTTGTATGGTAAAACTTGATTGATTGGTGGTTGGTTATGTGGGAGCTTGATAACTTCGGTTTGGTTGTTTTGACGGTTTTGATTAAAGTTTCCTCAAGGTTTTGGTTGAAGTTAGAATTGGTTCCTTGATAGGTTTGAATTATCTGTTGGACATTCGGTGGACTTGAAACCGGTGGTCTCATTTGACTGCCAATTTGGAGGTTGGGTTCTTTGGAGAAAAATTTCCACAGCTGCTTTCGGTTGAAATTGTTGGATATTTGTCTTGAAAAACGGGTAAATCGTTTCACCTCGAGTCAATGGACAATGATTAAAATTGTGTTCATCTACAAAGTGACACAAAACTTCTCATCTGCTTTGACTGAGTTGTATGAGTAAAAACTAAAGCTTTCATTTGATTCATCATTTGGTTCATCTGATTGTCATCTTATCCTCGAGGAGAAGCGGCTATTTGTGCATCTCGAAAGAGATTATTAGAAGAAGAAGTAATTAGAAAGAGGAGCATCCGTCTCACTCTTAATCTTAGCACGACTTCTAGTAGTACGAACTTTTGACTTGCTTTAATAATTGCTAAACCTTCTTAGTTGACGGATAAATACTGTCCAAAAGGTGAAATCAAGAAACTTGAAATTGAACTATGGAACTTGAAGGTCAAAGGAAACGATGTTGGAGGTTACACTCAGCGTTTTCAAGAATTGGCTTTGATGTGCACTAAATTCCTTTCTGATGAGACCGAGAAGGTCGACAAGTACATCAGTGGACTTCCCGATAACATTCATGGAAATGTTATGTCCGCAAGACCCAAGACTCTTGATGATGCTATCGAGTTGGCCAACGATTTGATGGATCAGAAACTCCGCACTTATGCGGAAAGGCAAGCTGAGAACAAGAGAAAACTCGATAACAACAACCAGGCTCAACAACAACTTCCCAAGAAACAAAATGTGGCTCAGGCTTATGTTGTAGGGTCTGGGGAGAAGAAACCGTACGGAGGATCTAAACCTCTGTGCCCTAGATGCAACTATCACCATGATGGAGACTGTGCACCCAAGTGAACCAACTGCAAGAAAGTCGATCATTTGACAAAGGATTGTTGGCATCCCATTAATGCTAACAGCCAAAGAACCATCACTTGCTATGAATGTGGGAATCAAGGGCACTACAGGAGTGATTGCCCGGTGTTGAAGAACCAAGGTACTGAAGCCCGGGGAATGGTGTATGACTTAGGAGGAGGAGAAACCGACCAAGAAACATGAAAGACGATATCAATGCTTAGACTCTATCTCCTCAAAAAGTTCTCGTTGTATTGTCTCTTAAAATTTCCATTGTACTGTACGAATGATTTCAAATTATCTATCAAATTAATGTGTCGTAAAAATTTTGTCAATTTTACTTTAATCCTCTATTTTATTTATACAAGTCACTCTCACAAATATTATGAAATCATAACACTATTTTGACAAAAATTAGCATTGCATCGTTAGCCCTCAAATATACATAGCCTGATCATCTATGTATAATTCAGAAAATTACCATGCCATGTTGAGAAGTAGTCACCGTAAAACTTTTATCAAGAATCAAATTTTCTATTTTTATTCTCGAAGGATAACCCGTCGACAAGTTCAACCGTCATCAAGGAAATTGCTACCTGTACTGATTCGTAGTTTTACACACGTTAAATATATATAAAATATAATACTTTTAAAAGAGTAATTAAGAAAGTTACCAAGTTACCCTTTTATAGAAATTTCACTCTCAAAATAATAGTAATATAAATAATATAAAAGACGTAAGGTTTGACCGGGCAAGTTATGATCACACCGGTCGTTTCCCAACGACTGAGTGAAATGAAACCACGTTTTCGTTCGGATCCTGATTTGAATGGAACAAAGATATTTTGGATAAGCTATTACTACTTTAATTTAAAAAGCAACAAATAAATGACAAATAAGCAAGTAAACCAATTTTTAAATCCCTAAAAATGTAAACTAAATTTTCACTAAATAAAGAAAAGTGAAGAAAATTATTAAAAATAAAAGCCCTAATTTTTATCTTTTTATAAAAGTTTAATTAAACTAATTAAAACTTAACCCTAATATTAATTAAAACTTAATAAACTTATAAAATCTTGACTAATACTAATGAAGGAAAAGCGGAAGGACTAACGGGGAAAAACACTAACTGACGGGGGAACTGACTGAAAAACAACTAAGATTGAAAAGTTACACTTTCTACCCTGAGAATCTACCCCGATAACAAGCTAAGGCCCGAATTAAGGTGAAATTTGAAAAGTGCTTATTATGAAAAACTCAAAGAAGCAAAGTTTTAGAGGAAACTAGGGAGAACAACTTTATCAAAAGCACTATAGTCTGAAACTCAAAGATAAGCTCTAAAAAGAGCTTATTAATAAGCTGTTACAGAAACTAGGGGTTTGGGCTAAGTTTTACTAAAACAGCGATTGTGAGCTCAAATAAAACTTAAATTTAAAAAGGAAAAGTGATCTAGAAAGCTAATGATGTGCTTAATCTAAAAATGCAAAGAAATTTAAGCTTAAACTACTTTTATGCTACTGAAATTGATCATGAAATAAGCAAACTCAGGAAATAAGCAAAGTAACTCAAAATCCAAGCAAGCTAAATACCTTAATAAGCTAAACTAGATTCTGAAACTTAAAGAACTTATCAATCTACTTATTATTCATCTAAATACCAGTAAAAATCTAATTAAAAGCTAAATTAACAAATTTTAAATCCGTAAGGATCTAAAGAAGTAATGGTTTTTTTGGATTTTTCAGGTTTTTCTAAGACTTTTGACAGTCAAAATAAGCTAAGACAATAAGCTAGAAACAGCAAATAAAGACTTAAAATGTATTAAGCTCTATTAAAACTTAAATCCTACTGAATTTGATAAGCTAAATCCTAAAATTACTAATCTAAATTAAGCTAAGAACACAGCAGTACTAACTGAGGTTAGTACTGGTAGTGTAAAAAGTTTCAGGCCAGTACTTCAAGAAAAGTACTCGCTTAGTGTAACTTGACTTATGAGAAAACAAAAATAAGCAATGAAATAAGCAGAAAAATGATAACCTCAAAACTAAATTCAAATAAGCTAAACTAAAACTTAATCCTACTGAAATTAAAGCTAACATACTAACTATGAAAGCAGTACTAACTTAGGAGGTTAGTACTGGTAGATGCAAAGGTTCAAGCAGCACTAACCCTGGTGTTATACTGCTAGTGGCAAATTTTAGAGATTGCACTAAACCAAAACACCCTTTTTTTAATCATTTTGAACAGGATTTAGAAAAGCTTTTACAAGAGAAATCTAATGAAACAAAAATACATATACCAGATAAAAACTAGCTTAAAACAAACTTAGTAATCATGATTAAACAACTGAATAAGCTTTAATCTAAGATTTAAACTATTTAAACTAATATTTTTGGATTTTATAAGTTTTTATGACAGAATTTAATAACTAATGATCTATAACTATTGAAGCAAAAACAGATGAGGACAAACAACTAAATAGCATTAGAAAAGACATTTAAACACTAATAAGCAAGAGAATAAGCAAATAAGCAATATTAAACTAAAACTAAGCAATTTAAACTGAATTTAGAAGAGAATGAAAAGAGAAACTCACTTGATCCTTTAGCTAAACAAAAGGAACCAATAAAGGCAGCTACAAGCTCTCTAGCTTATGAATAAGCTAGAGTATAAGTCCTTGGGATCTCTTCCAAGGTAAGATCCCCTTCCAAAAGCTTAAATCCAATAAGATCCATGTAAGTTTAAACTAATTAAAGGTTTAGATAAGATTAATACTGAATTCAAACAGCTCTATTCCAGCTTATAGACTGAAAGAGCTTTTAAATGAGCTTATTAGCATTTAAATGAGACAACTATAGCTTATTAAGAGAGCTTATAACTTTAATAAGAGAGCTTAGAACATGAGATTTAAAACACTAAAGATTGAATTTCATTATAACTGAAAAAAGCTGATTACATTTAATTGAAAAAGGAAAACTTACATTAAGAAATAGAATACGGAAATAAAAATTACATAAAAATATTAAATCCGACTACTACAAACTAGATAACAAAAAGAAAAAGTGTGTGTGTGACAAGACGCCCATGAGTGATGAGTATGTGGAATGAGGCCGTATTTATAGGGACTGGGGAGAGAGCTTCTGAGGATCTATGAGACTTGCCCTCGGCAGGGACCTGTCAATCTCTCCATTCATTGTCCTGCAATCGATGTGATCGAATATGTGGGTACGTTGGAGGGGTCATTGTTGTGGACGGGGACGGGGGGGGGGCGGGGGGGTGGGGAGGGGGAGGGGTGTGCAGGGGGGGGGGGGGGGGGGGGGGGGGGGGGGGGAAGGCGGTGGGCAGTTGCTTTGATGTGGAACGTTTGTGGGTTAGGGTTTTGTGAGGGGGGGTGGGAATTTTAGGGGGGCGGGGGGGACGAGGAGAGGAGCGGGCGCACTATAAACTTGAGTGCTTCTTAAATTGAGAGGACAGGGCTCTTTTTTTAGGAAGCCTTAGAAAGTACGGAAGTTGGATCGCCGGGGTTATATTTAGTAGACCTCTTAATGGCGCGGTAAGCACCCCTCTAAATTTTGATTTCCCCTTGTTATATTACCATGGGGGTGAAATGAAGAAGACGCGTGAATAGTAAATGTGTATTTCCCCCCCTTCTTGGACAGTAAATACTGTGAGAGAGATGTCTGAGTGTAGGTGCTCGTGTGTATCATAATATTTGGTGCCCTTGTGTTTCGTTTGCTACTTTCCTTGATTAATAAAAAAGGACTTTCGTGCTGATATTTGCAAAATCTGGCCCGGTTGTGGGTTAGTTATGAGTGGAAAGTGGGCTTTGGATGGGCTTTGACTGGGGCTTGACATTCTGGCTTCGCGGCTTTGAACTCTTCCTGATTCCCTCCGTGTCCGTGCTTGCTTGTTCTTTGACTGTTTTCTGTATTTTTTGACTTATCCATACCTGCTAATTCAAACCACAAATACAAAGCATTATTGTTTTTAGCCATTTTTGGTCCTGTTTTTTGGGTTTATATTGGGTTATTTTTAGGTACACAAACACACACCACACACACATATTTTACACTTCACACCAAAATTCCCCAAACTAAACGATTGGCGTTGTCCTCTACGCAATATCACAATGCCCTTACAACCAAATGCCTCGAAACAATTTATACATCCAAAAAAAAACAAAACCTTTATATAAAAGTCACACACACACACATTTTGTTTTTGAAGAGATATACACATCACAAGTTATAAAACACACCGACTTCCCATTTTCTAAGATTTTTCTCTTTTTATGTTTTTCTAACTACAACTTATTTGCGTTACATAATGTATTGTTTCATTACCAACATTGGTAACTTGAGGATCATTAGACAAAAACGCACATATTAAGTGTCTAAAAGATAACTTCACATCATCCCTGATTTTTTTCACTTTTCCCATGCTAAGCTCAAAAACAAGGATCAGTTGTTAATTACAAGTACAAGATACAAAACACTACTCATAATAAATAATAATGGTGTAAAAAAAAAAAAAACATACTTTTCCCACCCGCCCAATCCTACCTTTTGTATCTCGGGATTTTTACTAAGTCAAATTCCCGAAGGCTCTTTAAGCTTGTTTCGATACTTATTAATTCCAAAAATAAACTGTAATGTAAGAAACGCAATAATTAGCTCCTAAGCCCTTTTCAAAAGATCAAATGCAATCAAGAGTTAAAGTCCTACATCGAGGGACAAAATTTGGCTTTTATTAGCACTTAAGCAATGCACCAAGTCATGTCATATAACCCGAAGGCTCATTAAGACAAGAAAGAACCAATCTTTATTTGGGCAACCCATATACTCCTTAGGCTCATTAAGGGGCACAAAACAAGACAATAAATTAAGCACATTATGTAAAACCCTCATTCCTTTTAGTAGGCTACAACATCGGCCACGCCTCCGACAAGATGTAGCAAACATATTTCGACTTTGGATTATATAAGTAAAACCAGTGCCTTTTATCTCAAAGCCACATCGATAGCGAGTAGAAAAGAGGTTATTCTACTTATTATGACACCGGACCCTACCTTATATGAAAAACTCCAACATCGGCCACGCCTCCGACATAATGAAGTAATCTGGCAGAGATATTTTTTTTTGCATTTTTAAGCCAAATTAAGTATTCCTAATGTGTAATCATCTTAATCACAAAGGAGCTTAAGAAAACTTCTATTAACTAATTATTAACCAAAAAAACCATACAACTCTATTTATTAAACATTCATATAGAAGTGAAACAAGCTAATGGGAGAAAAAGCCACAATTAATATATATGAGCTTGAAAGAAAACCAATTATTCTACGTTTAGCATCATGACTTATAAATAACACTATCATTTCTTGTTCTTCACAAAAGAAATTTGTCAAATGCTAGCCATATAAAATCCAACTCTTTCACTCGGCAATTTTAAAATCTACTGAGATTAGCACAAGTCTTCATTTAACTAATGATTTTTTTTTTTCCAAGTCTAGCATGTTTTAAATTCTACATGAGACTAAGCACAAACTATCATCATTAATTGTTAAGAAGAAAGCTGGACTCTATACGTACGAACGGGTTAAAAATACTTCTTATCTTACCAACGGAAAACCAACATTTTTGTCTTATCACTTTTTTTTTTCCTTTTTTTTTTTAATATATATAATGACTAAAAATATTAAAATTTTGCTATTTAGTGGAAAACGGGTATCGTGAGAACAAAACACAATAAGCAAGCAACATCAAATCGATAGAATTCCCCTTCCCCAAAACTAAAAACGAAACATGTCCTCAATGTTTAAAGTCGGTCTCTACGAAAATCGTAAGCCGTTTATTAGGTTCAAAGATAAACTTAATCATTTAGATGAAAAGGATATGGATCACCCAAACTAAATTCACACAAAGGATGAGAAGCTACGAGTAGAACGGGAAACCAACACCGAACAACAGGGCTCAAAGAATTTGTGGGAGAATCCTGCAAAAATCACAACAAACAAACAACAAACAAACGAGAAATCGGAAAGAGACAAGCCGCTCTCAACACAACACATATTGTAATAGAAAGAAAATAGAAATGATAACATGGGGTGAACTCCCATGAAGGCGGCTTGTTTTTGATCACCGAGTCGCAAGCTCGACCTCGATCCCGTGAATTTAGTTGTCCTTAGGTAAAGGTCTGGAGGTCCGGGATAAACCAATGTGGTGTATCACCCTCCGATATAATCGCTTCAAACGGTGGGCAGTTGACTTGAAATTAGACAACCATCGCATGATACAACTTGGCAGTGCCATAGATGATAAACTTCGGTGATTGGGAAGGTCCAGACCATCGGGCTATGAGCTTTACCGGAGAAAATCCTTTAATCGGGAGTTGAAAAGAAGGACTTGATCACTCAACATTTGAAGATTCGGTTCTTACTTGGAATCGTGTAAGCTTCTTTGTCTTCTCCTTGTAGATTAACAGTTCTCGAAGCTTGATCACTGAAGCTCCGCTAAGTATCAAATTAAGCTGGAGCTTTCCGATGATCGCCCATCAAGGTCCTTAAAATCGAAATTAAATTGCATGCTTGAGAAGCCCAAATATGCTTTGTGTTCTAACTCACTGTAATGACCAACGCTTTTCCATAGACTAACCTAATGATGGATACATCCATATCGGAGTCATTAAAAGCGGTTCTGAAAGCCCATAATGCATCATCAGTTTGTCGGACCATGAGTGCAACGGTTTTCCCTCCAGACCGTCCTCTCTAAAATTCCTTTTGAGACCTCGATTCGTGACTATTCAACATTGGACCACCTCGTTTGAGGATGTAAGGAGTTCGAAAGACGATTGGGTGACACCATATGGGACATAACATTAAATCAAATTTGTTGTTACAAAATGCTCCCGCACGACGCTTAGATTGCACTCGGAGCACCGAATCGGGAGAAAAGGGATTTTAAGAACTTAACAACTACCCTAGCATCGTTGGTAGGGAGCGCTTTTGCTTCAACCCCCTTGGAAAGATAGTCGAACGGCTACAGAATATATTTGTTACCCCTAGATGACGGAAAAGGTCCATAAAATCAATTCCCATAAAATTGAAAATCTCTACAAACTAATGGATTGCATATTTGAGGCATCTCATCACGTTGAAGATTTTGCCTTGCTTTTGACAAGCTCAACAAGTTTTGACAAATTCGTACGTAGGCATCCTTATAAATGGTGGCCAAGAAGAAAACCGGGCAATCAAAAATCTTCTTGGCGTAAAAGTTAGCTCCGTAGTGTCCCCACGTTGGAGTCCACTATGACAAGCTTTCGAGAATTTTGTGGAGCTTCTTTGTCCAATCTACAACACCTTCGGATTATTTGATCCCACAAGTCTTAAAAAGAAAAGGGTCACCCAAAAATAATTGTTTTACATCTTTAAAGAACTAGTTTTCTCTTGAGATCGCATTTCCTTTTTTAATGATTTCCCCGCGGGTAGTTAGCAAAGTCGGCAAACCACGTGTACTCTGGTCTTTGGAAGTGTAAACAACTTAAAGTCTCTAAAGGAAAAGTTCTCGTAATCTCTTTTGGATCAAAAGTAATTTCGTAAGGATTTTCAAGATAAGAGTGATCAGCTGCATATTTTTCAAGCTTCCCTTATATCGATAACCTTAAAATCAAATTCCTGAAGAAAGTCAAGACCCAGCGAAGCAATCTTGCTTTGGGACTCTTTTCTATTGAAGAGTTATATTCAAAGCCGAATGGTCTGATGTAAACAACACTCTTGTTCATGATTAGATATGATCGAAACTTCTCAAAAGCATAAACAACTGCAAGCATCTCCTTCTCGGTTGTTGTGTAGTTGATTTTCTTCTCAGTCATCGTCTCGCTATGCATAATGAATATGTTCGGAAAATGCTTCTCAATTCTTTGTCCCTAGGAACGCACCCGATTTGAATAATCCACTTGCATCCTCACATGATTTCAAAAGGTTGGTCCCAATTTGGAGCAATGAGAATTGGAGCTTCGGTCAATTTCTTTTTCAATGTTTGAAAAGCTAGAATGCAATCTTCCGAAAAAATGAAAGGAGTGTTTTTCTCTAAGAGATGGGTCATGGGTCGAGAGATTTTGGAAAAGTCTTTGATAAATCTTCGATAGAATCCCGCATGCCCGAGAAAACTTCGAATTCCTTTAACGGTTTGTTGGATGAAGGAAGTTTAGAAATAACATCAACTTGACTTATCGACTTCAATATTCCTTTCCTAGAGATCTTATAGTCCTAAAAAAAACAATGCCCTCTTTAACCATGAAATGGCTCTTTTCCCAATTTAATGCTAATTTGGTGTCTTCACACCTTTTAAGCATTTTATCTAAATTGGCAAGACACGAGGAAAAAGAATCTCCAAAAACTGAAAAATCGTCCATAAAAACCTCCATCGTTTTCTCTATCATATCGTGAAAAATAGCCATCATACAACGTTGGAAAGTTCCAGGAGCATTGCACAAACCGAATGGCATACGACGGTACGCGAAAGTTCCGTATGGGCACGTAAAAGTAGTTTTTTTTTCTAATCTTTTGTGATCAATTAAAGGAATTTGAAAAATCCCTGAAAAACGCATCTAAGCAAACAATAAAATTTCGTTGCCGGCTAATCGCTCAAAATCGGTCCATGAAGGTAACGGGAAAATGGTCTTTTTTACAAGTTGCTGCTAGTCGTTTAACTTTTCGAAATCGATGCAAACTCTCCATCCCTACTAATCTTGTGGCACCCAGCTCATTTACTCGTTTGAGAACAACTGTCAAACCGACCTATTTTAGGAACACAATGGAACTGACTAACCCATGGACTATCCGAAATAGGATAAATCAATCCCCGCGTCAAGAAAGTTTTTTCTACTTCATTCCTTGATGACTCGGGATTTTAGGTTAACCCTCCTTGAATGTTGCACTGAAGGTTGGTAACTCATCTTCTAAAAGGAATTGTTGTGTGAGCAAAACTCCAGGATCTATGCCTCGATATCAGAAAGTTTCAAATAATTGCTTGTTTTTCGGTTTTTCAAAACATGGAATGAGTGAGTCTTTTCTTTTTGCACAAAAATCTTTTGAGATTATGACGGGAAGCTTGTTATTTTCTTCTAAAAATGCATACTCGAGATGCGAGGTATCTTTTTTGGTAGTTCGACTTCGGAATTACATCTTTTGGGAGTTCAAAAAGTAGCATATTCAACTGAAGATGTCTTTGGTTTCAACACTTTAAGATCTTTGAATTCTGGGGTAATAATCTCCTTGGTTTAGTGAAGGTAATGGATCATTGTTGAGAAGTGCCTCGAGAATGAGAATGTCACCCTCGGGATCATAGTATGTAGCATTGAAAACTGGTGAAACTGGTTCATCATCGATTGCTATGAAAGCATCGGCTTCTTCAAAGAGTAGAAAATCGCTTTCATCAAATGAGTAAGCGTTGGAGAAGAAGTAAAACAAACGGATCGAAGTGCGGAGAAAGGATTATTGTAAGCAACGGAATTTGGAAAATCCAAGTACTTTGTGAGTAACTCTTCACAAGTGACATCGATAGATCAACCTTCTTCAATGATTCAAGATTGTTTGTATTGAAATGGAAGGTGCATCACACATTTAAGGTTAACGCTTGATCATCACATTCCTAAGAGTAATCTCTCTTCGTAAACTCGATTACAGATGAGCCGCTCTAAGAAAGTGGTCGCCCGAGTATAATGGTACTCGAGATCGGCTATAAAATCTAGAACAACGAAATTGGCGCGAAAGTAAAACTTTCCCTACTTGACAAAAACATTTTCAGCTACACCGGTTGGTTTTTGGAAATTGTATACGGATCTGGTAATTCAAATACCATTCTTGTTTCGGTTAGGCTAGAGAGTTGAAGCTTTTTTCCAGATGGATAAAGGCATTAGAGATACTAGCACCTAAATCGCAAGGGCTAAGTAACTATCGAACTCTGAAAAAATCACAAGGAATTAGAAATCGACTGGTCACCTAGCTTTGTCTGAATCATTTTAAGGACAACCGCACTCAATTTTCATTCAAACGTGGTTTTTGGTTTAATTCGATCAACATGTCTTTGTTATTTAAAACATCTTTTGTTGAACCATTCTGGAGCAACTTTGGCATATGAATGAGAGCATCCGCGAAACTTAGCTCAAAGTGAAGATTACGGAAGATTTCCATAAACTTTGAAGCTAGGATATCATCCTTTTCACGAATCTTCTCTTTGTTGAGTCTTGATGGGTAAGGTAAATTAGGTTTGGCTTTGTTGGCAAACGAAAGAAGGCTCCTTCGATTCGTTCTTATTTGTCTTGGTTATGTTATAGGATCAATTGGAGGAGGTTTGGATGTCTTGATGCTCTGGTAGCTCCGTATCCTTTGTTACCTCACTTTCCTTTTCCAACCACCGAGCGGTTATTTGGAGGATCCCATCGAAAGAAACCACCACTACGAGTTGTACTTGCCTTGCTTTCCTTCTTGGGTTGGCATGGCGTATTGCTTGGTAAAGAACTTGAATTTGAGCTATGGTTTGAATTGCCTAAATCCATCAAACTTGGTGCAAAGAGCTTGTTAACAAACTTGTTAACATTTGCCAATTTTGATTTTTGCAATCCTTGATTTTTGTTTTTGCACATTCTTTTAATACTGCATCGTTTTGCTTTACTAGCTTTCAAAATCTGTTTTCAAAACACTATTCGTTTGGAGTTGGTAAGTAAAAACTTGATTGTTTTGGTGGTTGGTATGGTGGAGCTTGATAAACTTGATTTTGGTTGTTTTGACGGTTTTGATTAAAGTTCCTCCACGGTTTTGTTGAAGTTAGAATAGGTTTCCTTGATATCGGTTTTCGGTTGGTTTGGACATTCCGGAATTGATTGAAACCACGGTGGTCATTTGACATGCCCAAATTGAATGGATGGTTTTCTTTGGAAAAATTTCCAACAGCTGTCGGTTTGTTGAAATTGTTGGATATTGTCTTGAAAAACGGGAAAATCGTTTCCACTTCGAGGTAACGGACAAAGGTTAAAATGGTGAATTGATCCACTAGTGACACAAACTACCTCAACTAACTGCTTTGAACTGGTGCCGGATAACAACTAAAGCTTTCATTTGATTCAGCATTTGTTGTTTTCATACTTGAAGGTAATCTTATTCCCTCGACGAGAACTGCTATTTGTTGCATATCAAAAGAATTATTAGAAATTAAGCATTAAAAGAGAGCATTCCGTACTCACTCCTTGAATCATTACACGGACTTCTAGAGACGTGCTAACGAACTTTTGATTTGCTTTCAATAATTGCTAAACACCTTCTTGAGGCATTTTGACCAGAAATTGCCACCTCTAACAGAATCAAGGCATAATTGATCGTTTGAATTCAAAGAGTTGGGTAAAAAGTATCAAGTTGGTGGAGTACCAGAGAAACCATGGAGAGGACATTGTGACGAAGGGTTCCTTTAAAATGTATCCCATGCTTCATTAAAGGTTTTCGTTTGGTTTTAGATGAAAAAGTCATGATCTCATTCCAATAGTAAGTGGTTTTGAAGGTGGGAAGTATTTGGTTTATGAATTTGAAACAAGTCGTCCATGAGAGAATTGATCTAGGAGGTTCCTTGTCTAACCAATCTCGGCTTTCACCTCAGAGAAAAAGGAAATAAAAAGCAAAAGCTTTATGAAGTGTTCGGAAACTATCTGGATGACTAAACGTTTGAAGTGACTTTGTAACAAATCGAAGGTGATTGATAGGGGGACTTGTCTACCCTGAACATATTTACTTGCACAAATTGATTAAAGGTTATTTAAGTCTCGAAATTGTTAGCATTGATCGTGGGAGATTTACTAAGCAACTTCATAACCCTCGATAGTAGGTGCGTTTTGTAACATTTGGGCGCCATTGTTCGAGATGTGTCGGGCCATTGGAGAACAACGTTTTTGTTCAACAATTGGTTCAACCGGAAGAGTTTGTCCGACGTCTTCGAGATTGCGAACGAGTGCGCATAAAAAAAGCAAAACTAACAATTAAAAAGCAAAACTTTACACTAAAAATTTTATATATATTTTTATTATATTTATTTATTTTTATTTATTAATTTAACTAATAATTTTTAACGTTACACGACATCGATTTTAAACCAAATAATCAACTACTTCACCGGGTAGCTCTCGAAAAATTCTTTTCAAGGTGAGTCCGTACTTGGTAGAGACACAAAAGGCAAGTGTTAATCTTTTGATTACGATTTGGGAACAATAGCAAATCACCGGAAATTGAAATATAATATCCAATAATGAAGATATTATTTTGTTTGTAATCGATATTAACCCAACTTTGTTTATTTTATTTCTTTTTTTAAAGGACAATTTTTTTATGTTTTTGATTTTTCTATATTTTTTATCTTTTACTTATATTAAAAAGAAAAGGAAAATATTTTTTACTTTTTATATTTTTTTATGATTTTTTTGGATTTTTGAATTTTAAAACAAGAATGAAACTTTCGAGGACGAAAGGATCTTCAAACCAAATCAACAAACACAAAACGTAGGAATCGTAAACACTAGTCCCCGGCAACGGCGCCAAAAACTGATTCGTAGTTTTACACACGTTAAATATATATAAAATATAATACTTTTAAAAGAGTAATTAAGAAAGTTACCAAGTTACCCTTGATAAAATTCACTCTCAAAAATATATATAATATAATATATAATACGTAAGTTTGACCGGGCAAGTATGATCACCCGGGTCGTTTCCCCAACGACTAGTGAAATTGAAACCACGTTTTCGTTCGGATCCAATTTTGAATGGATACAAAGATATTTGATAAGCTATTACTAACTTAATTTAAAGAAGCAACAAATAAATGACAAATAAGCAAGTAAACCAATTTTAAAATCCCTAAAAATGTAAACTAAAATTTCACTAAATAAAGAAAAGTTGCCGAAAATTATTAAAAATAAAAGCCCTAATTTTTATCTTTTTATAAAAGTTTAATTAAACTAATTAAAACTTAACCCTAATTATTAATTAAAACTTAATAAACTTATTAAAAACTTAACTAATGGACTAATGATGCAAAAAGGAAAAGGACTAACGGGGAAAAACACTTCCTGACGGGGGAACTGACTGAAAAACAACTAAGATTGAAAAATTACACTTTCTACCCTGAGAATCTACCCCGATCACAAGCTAAGGCCCGAATTAAGGTGAAATTTGAAAAGTGCTTATTATGAAAAACTCAAAGAAGCAAAGTTTTAGAGGAAACTAGGGAGAACAACTTTATCAAAAGCACTATAGTCTGAAACTCAAAGATAAGCTCTAAAAAGAGCTTATTAATAAGCTGTTACAGAAACTAGGGGTTTGGGCTAAGTTTTACTAAAACAGCGATTGTGAGCTCAAATAAAACTTAAATTTAAAAAGGAAAAGTGATCTAGAAAGCTAATGATGTGCTTAATCTAAAAATGCAAAGAAATTAAAGCTTAAACTACTTTTATGCTACTGAAATTGATCATGAAATAAGCAAACTCAGGAAATAAGCAAAGTAACTCAAAATCCAAGCAAGCTAAATACCTTAATAAGCTAAACTAGATTTTGAAACTTTAAGGACTTATTAAACTACTTATAATCTATCTAATTAAGCTGTAAAATCTAGACTTAAAAGCTAAATTAACAAATTTAAATCCTTAAGGATTCTAAGTACTGTTTTTGGATTTTTCAGGTTTTTCTAGACTTTTGACAGCAAAATAAGCTAAGACAATAAGCTAGAAACAGCAAATAAAGACTTAAAATGTATTAAGCTCTATTAAAACTTAAATCCTACTGAATTTGATAAGCTAAATCCTAAAATTACTAATCTAAATTAAGCGGGCAGAGAACACAGCAGTACTAAACGGGGAAGTATATTGAGTACTGGGTAGGTTAAAAAGTTCAGCAGTACTTTCAAGAGAAAGTACTGCTAGTGCAATTTTGACTTTTGAAAACTAAATAAGCAATGAAATAAGCTAGAAAATGGAAATTAAAACTAAATTCTTAATAAGCTAAATACTACTTGAATTCCTAGCTTAAATCTAAGCTAGCAGTACTAACTGATGAAAGCAGTACTAACTTGGAAGTTAGTACTGGTAGTGTAAAAGTTCAGCAGTATTAACTTATGTTAATACTGCTAGTGCAAATTAAGAGTGCACTAAACCAAACACTCCTTAAAATCCATGACAGAATTTGAGAAAAGCTTTTAAGAGAAATCTAATGAACAAATACTAAATACCAGATAAAAACTAGCTTAAAACAAACTTAGCAATTATGATTAAACAACTGAATAAGTAAAATTATAAGATTTTAACTAATTAAACTAATATTTTTGGATTTTATGAGTTTTTATGACAGAAATTGATAACTAAAGATCTATAACTACTTAAGCAAAAACAGATGAAGACAAACAACTAATAAGCACTAGAAAAGATATTTAAACACTATTAAGCAAAGAGAATAAGCAAATAAGCAATATTAAACATATAAGCTATAACTAAGCAATTTAAAACTGAATTTAGAGACAAATGAAAAGAGAAACTTACTTGATCCTTTAGCTAAACAAAAGGAACCAATTAAGGCAGCTACAAGCTCCTTAGCTTATTAATAAGCTAAGGTATAAGTCCTTGGGATCTCTTCCAAGGTAAGATCCCCTTCCAAAAGCTTGGATACAATAAGATCCATATGAGATTAAACTGATTTAAGGTTTAGATAAGGTTAATACTGAATTCAAACAGCTCTATTTCAGCTTATAGACTGAAAGAGCTTAATATGAGCTTATTGAGACAATTTGGCTTATTAAGAGAGCTTATGACTTTAAATGAGAGCTTAGAAAATGAGATTTAAAACACTAAAAGCTGAATTTCATTAACTAAAGAGGCTGATTACATTACTTGAAAAAGGAAAATTACATTTAAGAAAAGCACGAATTTAAGCTAGACTAAATTACTAAAAACTAGATAAAAAAAACGTAAAAACTAGATGATTTGTGTGTGAGAGGTGAGGCCTATTTATAGTGCCAAGCTGAAGCTTCTAGGCCCTCTGAGCTCCCATCAATCTCTGCCATCCAATCCATCAATCATTGGGGCTAAATTTTGAGCCGTTAGATCAAGATGTGCACACCTGAGGATTGCCAGCGTGGCATTCTTTGATGTGACGTTTGTGCTAGTTTTGTGAGTGTTTTAGCACAAAAACCCACATAAACTTGTGCTTCGTGGCTCTTCTTGAGAGAAGGTTAATGAATCCTCTTGATTAGACT